>NIUQ01003979.1:0-15324 GCA_002796945.1 Plectus sambesii
AATGAGCTATAGCACAGCTCTTGGCGTTGCCTGGGTGCAAAATGACGACCGTTTTCCCAAAGAGCCCCCCAGCTCGCTGTTTTTGGTGTTTTTAGGGGTGCCCCGGGCCCCCTAGGGGGCGGATCAAAAAACGGACTTCACCAATCGAAAGTTTAGGCCACGGGCTATCCAACGGTGTACTCGGTTCGGCCTAATTCTCATTCTCCGCGAAATGCGAATTAACTATGAGTTTTTTTGAGCCACCCTGTAGTTTTAAATAAGGAATCTAGTGCTATTTTTACTTTATTTTTACGTTCACTTATAACTGAGTATAACCTGAAATACCAAAAGCGGACTACTGATCCGCCGTGGGTATACTTTGTCATTGGTGACTCAATCCCGGTAGCTGATCTTGAGGATGCGCCGAAGGCATCGTTGCTGGAACGCGTCTAGTTTCCGGTCGATCGCCACCGTCTTCTTCCACGTTTCGGCTGCATACAGCGCCGTCAGCAAAACGATAGTACTGAAGAGTTGAAGTTTGAGGTGTAGGGAGAGTGAGGCGGAATTCCAGATGGAGCGGAGTCGCTGGAAGATGGCAAAGGCCTTGCCGATGCGACGTGTGACGTCGCGTGTCGCGTCTCCGTCCGCGGTGATGACGCTGCCGAGGTAGGTGAATTCTTGTAGTTCTTCGACTTGGTTCCCATTGATCGTTATTCGCGGTGGTGTTCTCATGTACCCAACGTGGATGGTCTTGGTCTTTTGATCACTGATGCGCAGCTTAACGCAGGCTGCAGAGCGTTCCAGGGCACCGGTTAGGTCGCGTAAGGCAGGGTGGGTCTGGCCAAACAGAGCCACGTCGTACGCGAAGTCCAGGTCGGCCAGGAGACGGTTGACAGTCCATTCAAGGCCCAGTTGCGTGCTGTCGATGGCATTTTGGTTCACAAAATCAATGGCCAGCAGGAATAGCATTGGTGACAGGATGCATGCTTGGCGCACACCCGATTCGATGGTGAAGTAGTCCGTCGTTCCATCCTCCGTTCGAACGCAGCATCGAGAGCCGTTGTACAAGTTCTGGAAAATTTCAATAAAGGCCGCTGATATTCCATATGTTCGGGCGATTTTCCATAACGTGTCGCGGTCAGTGTTGTCTTAATACCAAATTTTCGACATAATACTATACCATTACAATTCTTTTGACAAAAAATTCAAATAATACTATACCCGTACAATTCCTTGTGTTGGTATTGTCAAATAATACAATACAATACTATGGTATTATTTGCCAATACTTAAAAATACTATTATTAGAGTAGTGCTCAAAAAATACTTTGGAGTTATATTTAACTTCTTCACAATTTTTTATTATATAAAGTGGCCAAATGGTTGTGACTGAAAGAAATCAAAGAGTACTTCAGTATACTATTTGAAAAAGCCATTTATTGCAAAATAGCGAAATTCAGGTTACAGAAGCGAAAAACAAATTATATAAGCGANGGCTAAATACGAAATTTGCTCAAGATCGTTCTGATACCAAAATTCAAAAGGGTCAATGGAGGTTGGGGGCGGTTTCGATGTCCACTCATTCAAATAGCGGTCGAGCAGCTTTGCTGGTCCATCGCCTCTCTTCTCCATTTCTTGGTGCGCCCGCTTCATAGCCATGACTTCTGCTAAGGCGCTGAACTGACTGCTTGACGGTAGCATTGAGACTGAGGGACTTGAGATGGAAGTAGTCGGATTGTCGTTCGGAGGCGGAATCTATAGCGAAACATCACTGACAATAAAACAATGGAAGATAAGATATAGGATAAAGACATCATAAACTGTAATACTATATCATAAATTCGTTTGACTGGATTTAACAACTTATGATAATAAAGTCAACTGCCTGTTGTTGAGGTTCCCCGCAGTTTTATTATTTGGAGTAAATTACTAGACGGTTCCTTTGTGACTTATTATCCTCAGAAATAGGGGCTATATAGCGGTACAAAAAAATTATTCGAAAGGGCAAAACTAATTTCTGACCGAAAATGCTTGAAAGAGCCTATCAGAATTAAAGTAGAGCGAGCACGATCACTAAACTTTCCTCCCATAGTAAGAGGCGGCGGGAAAAGTAGGAAGTAAAAGAAATGTGCACTGTAGTGTAGCTGTTTCAAAGCCCTAACTTCGCGCGGGCAATAAATAACCACGTATAATATAGACCGGGAGAAGGCAAGTATACACTTCATAATAAATATAATTACCATGGCGAGAATGAATCGTTTTCCGACAGTGAATTTAATGTCGTTCTCGACCATCCACGCGACGTTCGGGTCCAACAACGTGGAGATCAAATAAGTCGGGTCGAAGTTGGGGGCAGCGGCATTCAAAATCCTGTCGAATCGTCGATTGATTTCTGCTGCGAGATTGCGAGCAAGCTGTGCGCCTTCATCCTGAAATATAAACAAAACCAGTGAAAATTAGGTTAAATCAAATAGCGTTTTAGATTAACTTTCCAGTGGAGAGTTATAATAAAACCGGAATAATTTTAACTATAAATCAATAATATATAAATATTCCGAAAATATAAAAAGCTTGCCTGCACGCGAGCCAACTTGATTAAGATATCCTGCAGCGCAGGATAAACCGTCGATAACGTCTCATACTTGTCCGCTTGGATGAAGTTGGTGATGGAATAAAAAAGTTTGAGCATCCCATAAAGAGCTTCGAGCGCCGGCAAGTGTTCATTCAGAGACGACCACTTCATCTCGAAGCAGACTTGGCTAATCGCCTCCTAAATTAACAAATTGATATAAATTATCTGAATTGAAAACTTGAAAAATTGATACCTGGATATCAAACACCCGCTCCAGGACGATGCAAAGTGAATTCCAGCGCGTCCGCGCTGGCAGCAGTACTGTCTTCCCGCATTTGTTCAGCCAACTCTCCGTCGCCAGCACACTCTTCTTGAATTTTTGGAGAATCTCCAGCATGTGCTGAATTGGCCGGTTGAAAGTAATGTCACGATCGACAGTTGAGTGGAGAACCAATTGGATAGTATGCGCAATGCAGGGCAATCGCTTGCTGAAGACGCTGTTGTAGTCTTCTTTGCAGCTTTTGTACTCGAGAATGTCCCTGTCAATCTCCTCTTCAACATCGTCCGATTCTACTTCTATATTTGGATCGGCCAAAAAGATGGATGACGACTTCAGGTCATCAGCAGTAATCGAATCCTCATCAATTTCGCGACTGATGGAGATGGTCAAGTCCCGAAATGCAGCAATCATATTACTGCCGTTGTCAGTGACATATCGCGAAATGTCACTTTCTTTCAGCTCCCATTCGGCCAGCATGGCGTCGCACATTGTCTTTATCGTCGCCGCGGAGTGTCGGCCAACGATGGGTCGCAATCCAAGTAGTAAATTCATCAGTCGCTTGGCAGAAGGCGAGAAGAAGTGAACGGTCAGTGCCAAGTACGAGTTAGTCATCCCCTTCGTCGTCCAGACGTCCAATCCCACTGCAAACTTCACAGCACCGGTTAAAGCCGCTTGCAACTTTATCTTCAACTGCTCGAGCTGGTTCTCAATTAGAGATGTCAGTTTCGTACGCGAGGCCGGAATACAGTACTTGGGATTCAGAGTCTCGACCAAGTCGCAGAATTGCTTGGAGAGCAGGAAATTGAGGGAACAGTTCGGCATCGCCGCCACTAAAGCCAATTTTTCGTCTATCGCTCGCTGATGGACAGAGTTCTTATCAAATTTAAAGACGATTTTCTGTTGACCTTTTTCGGCTTGCTTTCTAGTCAAATCTTTTCCAGTCATCTGACTCTTTTCCCACGCCTCTATTTCTGAGTACTGTCGGGAGTGACAGCATTTCAAATGCTTCTTAAGATTAGAACTTTGCGGATTTTTGAACGGCTTCTTTTTCTTTGCTCCCTTACATATGGAACAAAAGGCTACAGGGGGATCTTTCGAGTCGTCCACGTTATAGTAAGTCCAAACCAGATGTCGCCTCAACTTCGGCGTTGACGGTGGAGCCAAAGAAGCGCTAGGAGAATCAGTTGTTGTTGTTAGTTCTTCATCCTCTTCGAACAGCTCATCTTCATCGATCGATATATCGCCGGGATCACTCTCATTCATAATGTCATTCATTGTTGTTCATAATGAGATCTGAAATAAGAAGTGAAATCAAAAGAAATAATAAGTAGAAATAAAATCAATAGCAAATTTTCATCGGCGCGGTCCTAAATATTTTAAATGACAGTGAATGAGGGAAGCAATGAGAAGGAGCTAATACATCGATACTCAGTTTATACTGTTGCGTGCAAAGATCCGATAGACTTCAAAATATTCCTTTTGAGACATACCTTCAATTCAACAATTAGAGACAACCAAAACGTCAACGAAAGTATTATTTAAAAGTATTTTTTAATAATTCTTTTCTAATACCAGATTTTCGCAATAATACTATACCGTTACAATTCTTTGTGTCAAAAAATCAAATAATACTATACCGATACAATTCTTTGAGTTGGTATTATAAAAAATACCGATACAATACTATGGTATTTTAAAATACTACTGGTATTTTAAAATACTACTGGTATTTTAATACTTTTCAAAGTATTAAGACAACACTGGTCGCGGTGTATTGAGTCGAAAGCCTTGACGAAATCGATGAAATTCAGCGACAGTCGTTGTTGGTATTCCAGCGTTTGCTCGATCACCTGCCGAAGAATGAAGATCTGCTCAGTGCACAATCGTCCACGCTGGAAACCTGCCTGCTCTTCCCGGAGTCGTTTGTCTACAGCGCGCTGCAGGCGTTGGAGCAGCATGATCAATAGGATCTTGCCTGGGACTGAGAGGAGTGTAATACCACGCCAATTGTCGCATTTGGAGAGGTCGCCCTTCTTTGGTAAGGTGACAATGACACCGCTTCTCCACTCTTCGGGTACCACTCGGGCCGTCCAGCATGAGTTGAGTAGGTTTGTCAGTGACTCAACATGTGCTGCGTCGCCGTGCTTGATTAACTCAGGCGGGATACCATCGATGCCAGCTGCTTTTCCGCTCTTGAGTGCTTTCATCGCTTTCTTGGTTTCGTACGCGGTGATTTGACTGAGTTCGACAGGTAGATCAGGTGCGGGTTCAAGTATGCTTGGGACAAAGGCGGCGGTTGGAGCGGGTTGATTCAGGACTTGGCTGAAGTGCTCGACCCACCGTTTCTCTTGTTCCTCTTGAGTCAGTAACGTCCGCCCGTTTCGATCTTTGATTGATATGCCTCGTCCCGTGGATGACCCAGATACTTCTCGTACGATCCGATACAAGGTCTTCGAGTCATTTCGATTCGCGGCAAGCTGGGCTTCCTCGGTTATCCGTTCAATCCAATCCCGTTTGTCTCTGCGGCAGCTGCGTTTGACTTGTCGGTCAAGGTTGCTGTAGCGCTCTTCAGCGTTTGCTTGTTTGTCTTCCCCATGTGCTTGGTCTCTGACATGTTTGGCCAGGCGTCGCTCATCGATCAGCTTCCACGATCGCTCTTGGATCCAGCGTTCGCGGTAGGTACCGCGTCTTCTTCCTATCGTCTCTTCAGCAGCTGTGGTCAGTGCATCACGATAATTTGTCCACTGCGCCTCCACGTCAGCGGACAGTGTGAGCAGTTCAAAGCGATTCCGCATGGCGACGTTGAATTTTTGCTTGAATTTGGGGTCTTTAAGCTTCACTACATCGAACGGTTTTGGCCTTTGGTCCTTTGGCGGTTGTCGCCTCAAGCGCAGTCGGCACCTGGCGGCGAGGAGGAAGTGGTCGGTGCCCACGTCCGCTCCCTGGTAGCTTCAGACGTCAAGAATGGACGATCAGAAGCTATTCGTTACACAGACATAGTCGATCTCATTTCTCAATCCCCGGACGCCAGGGGCTTTCCACGTCATCTTGTGTATCCGTTTATGCGGAAAGTATGTGTTGCTGACCGCCAGTCCGTGGGCCGCACATAAGGACAGAAGCCGGTAGCCGTTATCGTTGGTCGTGGTCGCTGAGCCATGTGATCCAATGGTGTGCTCGAAACCAGACCTGTCGGGGCCGATTTGAGCATTGAAATCGCCAGCGAGAATGACCATGTTGTGGTGAGGCGTTTGTCGTAGCTCGGCTGCTAAATCTTCATAGAACGCGTCTTTGTTGTCATCGGAGGCATCTTCCGTCAGTGCATAAATCTGGATGAAGGTGATCTTCGTGTGCGCGCCTTGAAATCGTGCCGCAATAATTCGCTCGGAGGCTGGTTGCCAGCTGATCATGGAGGCTGCAGCTTTCTTTGACATAACGATTCCAACGCCCCTGATGTGGTCTGATTGGTGACCTGAGTAGAGGACCATCTTTTCTTCACTGATCATCTTTCCACTATTTGTCCATCTCATTTCGCTAATTCCGAGTATGTCCAGTCAATAATTATTGAATTCTCGAAGGACCTGGGCCAGTTTCCCAGTTTGATACAGTGTTCGGACGTTCCACGTTGCAATACTAGTTGGGTTTTTGGCATCGAGTAGTCGACCTTGCATCAGGCGTTGGACGGCCATTTGGCTTTGATCCGCCACTGTCACAGGAGTTTGATCGATCTCTCCGCCGGTGATTCGATTTGATGAGAGATTTCTTGTCGTTTCAGTAGCAATAAAATAGCACGAGGGCCGGGTTGCTAGCCCGACGCCCCGCCACCAGAGCCGCCGTTGGCCGGTGTGACCCTTTGCCCAGCCGGTACCATGAGGAGGTGGCGGTTGGGATTTACTGACCAGTGCTTCTACTATTTTGCATATAACTTTTTACTTCTTAACGTTCCGAGCTATGTTATGCGCCATTTAAGAGGCCTTAAAAAGTACTATAAGAGTGCTTAGTTTCACATTAATCGGAGGGTCTGCTAGAGAGTTACCACAGTACGATTCTCCTAAGAGGGTCAAAAATAGGGCCAAAAAATCGATTTTTGGTCAATAAAATTTTTATTTCTGCGACTTCAGCGCCAAAACATATATCATCTGATAGTGCTTGGGAACCATTATTATAGTCACCTATGCACGGCCGAAATTAAGGGTCCGCTAGGACGGAATTAAGGTTCAAAAAATATTTTGGAGCCTTTTTCGGGAGCATGCACAGAATCACAGAAATAAGCTAAAGCTCTGAAATTTCTTCCAGAACATTGCTAACACTCCCTATACACGTGGCTAAAATTTTAAGACTGTACGTTACCGTTTTCATCCATTTTTTTGTCAAAGTATCAATGGATCAATTTTTTGAGACAAGAATTGGAAAAGTGAGAACTTTTCAAATGATCATATCTCCGCAACCAAGTGACCAATCGAGCTGATCTTAACAAATTTAAACACAACATTTCACCCTCTATAAAGTGGTGTAGGCGTTCGAAAAAACTGGTACTCACGCGAAATAAGTAGGTTGACCCCCCGGCGGATTCCCTCATATACCTGCTTGCTTAGCCATGAACACACTTCTTGTTCTGTTAGCATTCTTGCCTGCCAAATAAACCGTTGGTTAATCGTTGTCTCACAACAAGGTCTATTCTTACCATACCCCCCCCCCCTGGCTACCGCAACAGCACATCAACAAGCCAGTGTGCATAGTTCCGTTTTCCATTCAGTAAAAGACTGTCCAGGTTTCTGTCAACAGTTACAGAAGTCATATGTTGCTGTCATGATGCTTTCGGTAGTATCAAAATGTTTTCCCAGGGCATTTAATGGGTCTCCATACCCTATGGTGGGGTTCAAAGGAGATATTGGGATGAAGACCGATTTTGCCAGGATTATGAATGTTGCTTTGCTAATCCCTGACAGAAGTAGAACCTTGCTGACATTGACATTGTGGGGAATGACGATTTCAGTCAAAATGCCATGAGCTTCAAAGTGACAGAACAGGTGATCTTGGTATGATGGCCAATCATCCACATCTGGATTGAAGGCTTCAAATGGAGGGATAGTAGTGGCTGCAAGAGGGGAAGTGATTCCACTTGAGGAGACAAGTCCTTTCTTTAAGTCTTCAGAAGATCCTGCCATCATCACCATTCTGTAGGTTGGTGTCATTTGGTAAAAGAGTCTACTTCATTATACAACCTACATCAACATAACAGTGAGACAAATCAATCTGTAACAGAACAACCACCCTAGTGTGGGAACACACACGTTTTTATACTAGTGTGGTGACCCTTATCTTGTAGAGAAGACAAAGGATGTGCAAGGCCTTGTTACTCAGTGAGGCATCTGCAGCCCAGAATTAGTGGTTCTAATTCCTATTAGCCTAGTTGAATCATTGGGTCTCATTTATCACACTTACCGGAGTTTCTCGAAAATAAGCCCCCCCGGGCGTATTTTCGAAAGCCTTCTCGAAAACACCCCCGGGCTTATTTTCCGGTCAAAAATTTTTTCGTCCGCGTCAAAAAACATACCACTTTTGCTGCCTTTTCTCGAAAATACGCCCAGGGCGTACTTAAATACGCATGTTATATCATAGTACGACACGATTACTCAATAAAATAATCGCAAAAAACGCGGTGAATAGTCGAAATCGGTTGCGTTTATCTGCTCTACTGTATTATTGAGTGCATTAGGCTTACTTTTTGGAAACTGTGTTCATAAAATATGTGTAAATGCTATTTTCATAATTTGGAGGGCAAAATACTGCAATTTCTGCATTTCTCGAAAATAAGCCCCGGGCGTATTTTAGAGGAAAATGTTGAGGCTCGAAAATGCTATTTCTCGTAAATAAGCCCGGGGCTTATTTTCGAGAAACTCCGGTAGGCTTTATTATCATCTTTGCCAACAGAATCTTTTATTAATTATTGGTGCTCCTCACATGAATAGTCACAATGATACATATAATAGTTAAAATAGGTTACAGCCTCTTATTCTGTAGGTAGAATCTGTGGCACTGGTGGCGAAGTATCACAGCGCGCATTAATGCAAACTGGCACAATTTCTTGCAAAGTTCGCTGTTTGAACGCAAAACTCAATTGATTGATAGGAACCCAAGTTTATGCGCAGTTTGCTTGGAATGTATTCAGGTTTCTCAGGCGTTTGCGTTCACTATGTATAGGATGTTGGGCTATTCAACAGCATCACAAAAATTGACGAACGACAGTCATCCATGGGTCGCAAATTGAGCCCATATATGGTGCATGCCAAATTTACCGTGTTGTGCATTGCGCGCGTACCAGCTTCTTCATTAACTGCAAATCTGCGCGCCTCTTCAGATTGCTCTCGTCGTTTCCCATGGAATGGTCTAAAGAAACATTGATTTCAGTTGTGTTCTGTCATATTTTCTTGTAGCTGTTTTTCTGGTAAATTTGGCATGGATCACCTTTGGACTCAATTTGGGACCCATAGATGCACAGAGTCTGCCAGTTTTTATGCTACCGTTGGATAGCTTAGCGTTAGGGCTTTAACACAATTTCAAGCTCAGCTTTGACTTGTGAACAAGTTTTTACTGAAACAGAGGAAACAGCCAAAAAGTTAGAAAAATTCAAATTTCTTCTCTTGCATAACTTTTCAGCATCTACACCAATTTTAAATTTAAGCATGTATTTAGATTTTCTCATCATTTTCAATCAATTGATGTACAACAACATGAAAAACTCTGTTTAGTCAATATGTAAATTTCAACTTTCTGGTGCTTCTCAAAGTGAAAACTTAAAAAAAATCTAAGTTCATTTTCAGAAGTTTTCACTAAGGCACCCTAGCATACCTATTTTCACCAAAATCCACAATATTTTCAACTGTGGCAAGACTCTGAACAAATTTCTCAGTGCTTAGAAAAAGCCGATCTTAAGCATCCGAGGAAAGTAAAAGCAATTAAGCCCTGACAAGTGCTGTTGAACTGAGCAAATATTAGGGTGAAATCATCTAAGTCCAGACAGCGTCTAAGTCCGGACAAAAGGGTTTTTCGCGTCTGTCTCGAAAAATTTGTTCTAAGATGCGCGAGATTGTTGCAAATAATGGTAAATGGAAGCTATTTACCCATACTTGCCAAATATCAGAGCTTTCAGAATGATATATGATGAGATACAGATTTTATTTTTAAAAATCAAAAAGCACACTTCTTTGAAAACAAATTTTGGAAGTTGCTAAAGTTGACTAAAAATCGCGAAAAAATAATATTTAAGTAGCCGCAGGCATCCTTTACTACCGGGTTTTCTCGAAAATAAGCCCATCCGAAAATAAGCCCACCCCGGGCGTATTTTCGAAAGCCTTCTCGAAAATACCCCCCGGGCTTATTTTCCGGTCAAAAATTATTCCGACCGCGTCAAAAAGCATACCGCTTCTGCTGCCTTTTCTCGAAAATACGCCCGGGGCTTAATTAAATATGCATGTTATATCACAGTGCAAATCGCGATTTTTGCACAGTAAATGTTGAATTCGTTTCCCTATTGGCACAACACAAGCGTATTGATCGATTACAGCTACTGCTTGATAGTGATGATGATCGCGTGTGAAAATTTTAACTAATTGGGGGCAAAATACTGCTATTTCGGCATTTCTCGAAAATAAGCCCCGGGCGTATTTTAGAGGAAAATTTTGAGGCTCGAAAATGCTATTTCTCGTAAATAAGCCCGGGGCTTATTTTCGAGAAACTCCGGTAGCCTGCAAAGTTTCATAAGTTTTGGAAAAGCCATTATCTTGCAATCTCTAACTCTTTAAAGGCGTCTAAGTCCAGACACCGGTTTTTGTTGTAAAAATACAGTACTCGCGCACAAAAACTAACTGAATGTGCTTAAAATGTGCGCTCGTTTTCTCCCTTTTAAAAGAGAATTTATCGATATTGAAATGAAATTTGCTTTATCCTCTATTTCATAGGACCAAAATGTAGATTAAGAATCCTTTTTGACCAGGTCATCTTGCTTTATTAGCTCATGTTACACGATGTCCGGACTTACCCGACTATACGTAGTAAATTTGTATGGCGCGCGTCCGGACTTATTCACCTTTAAACTGATATCCGGACTTAAAAGCTTGGTGCGGGCAAGTCCGGACATTTATTTGAAAATAATAAAATCATTAATAACTTTTTATTGAACGAATGGATTGATGTGAATTTTTGATATGTTATAGCTTAATTTCTGACTGATGTTTTGATCTATAATTTGATCGATTTGGTTTAATATAACAAACGCTGCGTGTGTTCGAAAGTCGTCGGCGCACCAAAGTGTCCGGACTTCAATGGTTTTACCCTAATACAAAATATCACTGTAGATTTAAAAATAAAAAATGTTACAGTACTTCAAATAGGTTTTTGCGTAACATCTCAATACAGTTTTTCATCTCTAACCGCCTACAAAGTTTTCAACTTGCCGCTTCTCGTTCCCTTATCCGCTTTTACCAATTGTTTTCTGTAGTGTTAAAGCTAGGCGATATATGCAAGTTATAGTAATGTACTCATTGCCGCTGCAACATCGAAATTATTGAAGAGCAGCAAATTAACATGTTTATATGCAAAATTTTTGATGAAGCATATTTCTCCATCGTTTTATTTATTTGAAATATTCTATCAGTACGTACTTTGCTGTTACTTTGAATAAACTGATTACTCCGCATAGGTGAACCCGCTTTTTTCAACGCATATTCCAATAATTCTCTCAAACGCATGTGCCAAAGTTCCATCAATCTGTCCCATTTCATATTCAAATGATGAATTTGAAAACGATAAGCTTTCCAGTGGAATCAATGCTTGTGTTTTGGCAATAAACATATTTCCAGCACTAAAATAAGAATTATAAATAGCAACATAAGGATCAAAACCCAAGCGCATTGCAAGTTGCGAAAAAATAATTGTATTAGATCCTGTCATGTGCCTTATAGGAACAGTACTTCCCTTGGGATATATAATTCCTAGGCCTGAATTCTTCTCAAGCTTATCAATCGCTTGCTTGAAATTTTCAAGAGAAACTAAACTATTGAGGATCCAAGTTCTCCAAGCTGCGCCATACGGTCTAGGCCGAAAAAGTGTTTTTTTTGTATGCAGTTTTACAATGATATCATTATTTTTTATTAATTCAGGAAGCATAAGAAGAAATGGAAGAACATCTCGTCCTCTGTTATTGACATTCTTTACTATATAATTAATAGATATATATTGAAGAAGATCTCGAATTTGTTGCTCAATATTCGAAAACGCAGCAACATACAACTTAATTTTGAAATCTGTTGATCTCTGTATCGTTAAAATGTATTTAAGTATTTCGGAAAAAACATCAAGATAAAAGGCGTGTACAAAAAAGGCAACATTTGATATCTTTTTCTTTTTGGAATTTTGTGCATGTGTCTGTAAATCATGTTGTATGAGAGCCATTCTTGTTGCTTCTAAGTAGCCGTATCCATACCTTTCATCTGGTTCAAGATGTGCTCCTTCTCCCCATTCATTCCACGCATTTATAAATATAATTCTTTCACTTTCTTTTGAAAATTTCAAAGAAGTGGCTTTAAGTTCACGAATGAGCCACTGTTGGTACAGATGCGGCGAGCTATTCACCAACACTGCCCCACATTTTCTTCGGGGAGTATTATCCCATGAAGGTGTTATACCACTGAAGATCTTATACTGCGCATGCATACGTCTTCTCACTGATGCGTAGTCATATACACCAGCGCATTTCTCCTGTTGATTACTAATTTTAATTGGATTGGCAGTAAACTGGTTTGGCGGAAACTCTATTGAAGCATCAAGACCATATGAAGTTGGATCAGATAAATCATGGCCTTGAACATTTGCAATGTATATTTCCCCAATCATATTTTCACGACACCATTTTCGCCACTGCAAAAAAGTGTTTGTTGCATTTGGCATAGATTTCGGCGCATATATTGCAACAAGTGGCCGGTTATTGATGCGGATATAGTTTCTTTTTTTAATGTAAAATGAAATATGTTTTATAAACTTTATATCATCAGCTTCAGAATAATTTTGTTGAATCAAGATATGTTTATCCAATCCATCCCAGGTTCTTGTCCAATTTTCATTTGCCCAACATAAACAAAATGGTAAATCAATTTTTTTTGAATTAGCAAACATTTTTATTGGCCGTTCCATTAGAATTTTTCCATGAAACCAGTAAAAGTAAAATATGAATCCATTTATTCCATACTTCTGTGCAAGCTTTACCTGCTCCTCTATGACAGTGAGATTACTCAAATCATAATAGCCCAGTCCTATTGGCTTATGCGGTTGATAGTGTCCCCTGAAAAGCGGGCGGGCAGGGCGCACATTCGACCACTCAGTAAAACCACTACCCCAAAATTTGTCATTTTCATCAAATGAATGAAACTGGGGAAGGTAAAAAGCTAATATTCTAGTAGTGCTTGACTTGTAATCACGAACATGTTCAAGCCTGTTAACAAAGAACGGAAATATATAGGAATCAGATAAAGAACTACTAAAATACTTCCATGAAATTGCCGAGAGTATAGGTTGTAAACATATAAAAATTAGTGCAAAATTAATTACATTTTTTTTACACTCAAATTTTCTTCTGGTTTTCATTTCAAGTAAGAATGTAAGCACATTAGCATCTCTTTGAAAGTAAACAACCAGAAAGTTTTTCTTCCACTATCGTTTAACTTGTTTCATGTAGCGATCCATAATCTCTCAACCAAAAATGTTCATATGGTGTTTTTTACAACAATATAACCTACACTGGTGATCTTAAGTAAATCACTTATCAAACATTAATGTTTTTATCAGTTTCTTACATCTGCTGCAATAAAAACAGATGATTTATAGAAGTTCGCTTACAACATTAAAGCTATCGTAGCATCACAGCATATGTGCCCGTGCACTTTAGGTCATTTTGATATTTTGTTTTATTTTGCAGGCGAAAAATCAGAAACAAGCGCTTGATTATTTGCATTTTGATTTTTTGCAAATAAATTAAAAAAACAAGTATTCAAAACAAATCGAGACGAATTTTTAGCCGTAGAAGTTTGTTTTTTGTATTTCTCTACAGAAAACGATATTAAGCAGGACACGGCTGATATTTGTATATCTGTTTTTCTGAGGCAAGATTAAAAAACAAGCATCCAACGTTAAATGAAATAAATAATCAGAGCTCTGTTATTTGTTTTTTGTTTTTCGCTTCGAAAAACAAGAAATCAATTCTGAATCCTTTTTGTGCGATTTGACCGTAGTACTTGTGGCATTGCTGCAATCATCTACAGTGCAACCCGGATAAGTGCACAACCCGGATAAGTGCCCACGTTCTCCATGCCCCGAACTTTTGTACTATGTTTTGTACATGATCTGAACCCGGATAAGTGCACACCGGATAAGTGCACAACCCGGATAAGTGCACATGTTTCGCAAGCCCCGTGTATAACTTTTGTATGCAGTTGTACCCGGATAAGTGCACAAGGGTGTAACTCCACCCAAATGCCACTCAAAAATATGTGCATATGATGTGTTGTGCATCATAAAAATGCCCACGTTACTCAAAACGCCTTTCAACCTTGTTTATCATGAAACTATGTAAAATGGCAAAAAATGTTTTGTATACCATTTCCGCTTTAACAGGGACGCTTTCCATGTCAATAAGGGCATTTTTCTAGTCAAATTTATACGAAAAATGTCTTTTTGATGTGGAAAATGTTCTCTGTGCTTTGGAAGGTGTCTTTATTAAGTGGGAATGCTCTATAACTAATCAAATATGCTTATTTCAAGGATTTAAGCAAAAATCGGGTCAAGAACTATGCACTTAGGCCGAACCCGGATAACTGCACAACCCGGATAAGTGCACAAAATTTTCTTGCCGCATCGATGTGCACTTATCCGGGTTCCACTGTACTAGCCAATATTTTTATTTTAGTAGCGTTACCTGTCCGATGCTTCACAAGAAGTGGTTATTTGGATACATACCCCTATATTCACTTGCTGTGAAGCAGCAATATGTTTCAGGTGTATACCTGTATAGTAATAACATGCTACTGTTTGAAAGGGATACCTTCAATAACCTCCTAACTGACTACTGACTCTCTTCATCCCTTAACTAGTGTTTATAGGCTTGAAGCTTACCATTAAAAGATGCGATTATACCATGTCAATTTGTGCACTTTGACTTCAGTGAGGTTGAACATCTCATGGATTATAGTAACTACAGGGTGGCTCAAAAAAAAGATAGTTGATTGGCATTTTGCGGAGAATAAAAATTAGGCCAAACCGAGTACACCGTTGGATAGCCCATGGCCAAACCTTTCGATTGGTGGAGTTATTTTTTGGATCCGCCCCCTTGGGGGCCCGGGGTACTTCTCAAAACACCAAAAACAGCGTGCTGGGGAGCTCTTTGGGAAAACGGTCGCCATTTTGCACTCAGGCAACGCCAAGAGCTGTGCTATAGCTCATTTTA
>NIUQ01003980.1:0-15316 GCA_002796945.1 Plectus sambesii
GCCGAAATGCAAGAACGAACTAACTTGCACTTTGATAAATAATCAATAGCATAAAAATAAATTGCTAGCTCAACAGAATAGGCTTTTTACAAGACATTTCGTTTAGCAATCGTTGCACGTATTGGCTTATTTTGAACTTTCACATACTTTTATATTAAAATTACATAACCTGCAATCATATAAATCTCTGCGATCCTTTAAGACACGAGAACAGTTCAAAAATTCGCGTTAATTCGATAATTTACTACGAATAAAATTGTAAGAGCAACATAAAAATTTTTAGCAAATACAACTATTTGCAGCAAGCTTCACACCACATGATCAAATGGACGCATTATTCTTTCACTTGGCATTGCTCCCTGACGTCCAAGAAAGATGTTATCAAGAAATTCAGACGGTTTGTGTTTAATATCATTTATTCCTATCACCGCCTATGATACGGCCTTAATTTGTTATAGTGTACGCTTAGAGTACCCATCATAGAGATACCTTGAGGACATTGCCCCTTCGGAACATGGCTGGCTTGGATTTTAAAGTATATTATCTCAGATTCTTGGATACCGAAGCCAGAAAATTGCAATGATTATTAGTTTTAAATAGAGGAAATTTTTCAAAATGTTAATGCAGATGTGCGCAAGATAGATGGCGTTTCGGCGACTTGTGGACACAGTGATGTTAGACAAAAAAGTTTGTGAATAGTGAAAATATTTGACTTTATCTTTTTCAGGTGATTGGCGATGCGAGACCCACTTTGGACAAAAAGTCTAAAATGCCCTACCTGGAAGCGTGCACATATGAAGCCATGAGAATTCACCAGCCTCCGAGTTTGATCTTCAAAACTTACGTTAATCAAAGGGATACAAAAATTGGTAGCGAAGAAATTTTTGTTTAATGTATATTAAAAAAGTCTGCTAAGTAGGACCAAAAAATGACCCTTACAGATTTATAATGCTACAGTGCAAATGGATTTATTTCAAAATATATGTTGTGTACGCGTCACAGCCGTTTATCAACTATCCAAGACGCGTCGCGTTAAGTTTAAATGCAATTTTTTTTAGACGTTTCAGATTCAAATGCCATTAAAATGGAGAACCACGAAATTAACTCTTGAATTCTTACTCAGAGGGGCTGTAACACAAGTTGAGGTTTAAGCGAAATGTTCGAATAAGCAATTTACTCACACGTCCCCATTTGTTCTTAAAACAGAATGTCTTCCCATCTCTATCCATTATCTGCTTAAAAAGGAGCAATATTATCTACATTGGCGGTTTAAGTACATTTTGTTGATGATTTTTAGAATCCTACAACGTGCCGGCCGGATCAATCGTTCAACTAAACAGTATGGTCAACCATATACCGGATGAAAACTTTCCCGGCTCCGACCCTCATATCTTCCGTCCAGAACGCTTTCTTACCGCCGAGGGAAACTTTACCAACTGCAAAGACGAATTTTGGCCATTTGGTAAAGAGACTTTGCTAATTTCTCTCATACTAACTCGATTTCTTTCAACGATTGAAATACACAGTAATTCAGAAGACTGCCTCTGTCACGACAACACATACTTTAATCCAATTGTGCAGCAACTGATAGTAGTTAAATATAAATAAATAGAGATTGGCACTAGTATGATTTATCACAGATTGCAGATGGGCATTGGAGATCCTACAGCAAATGTCTCCAAAGCGATCTCATTAATTTGTCGGCGGGCGTTTATTCATTTTTGTGTGCCCATGCCTGCTTCTGCGATACAAATATTGCTTGATAATAGTACCCAAGCAATCAATTGATATCATTGTAGGCATGAACCGTCGCGACTGCGTTGGCAAAGATCAAGCGAAGACTTGCATGTTTCTGCTTGTAACTGGCCTGCTACAGAAGTACCGATTCACACTCGAACCGAAAGAAAATGTTCCCGAAAAGATAGAGTCAGTTAAGGAGTTATTCAACTTGCTCGAGAGCGGTGTCATGATTGTTCCGATACCACGAGTAGGAGTATGAATGTGATATTTATTCAAGAGTAGATGAAACATCGCTTTAGCTATACTTATTTTTTTAGTTTAGCCTGCTTATAACATTGCTTTGCATTATTGCGCGGTAATGTCAGTGCTGCGAGTATAACCACGAGATATTATTTTGTCGTCGATTTCTGCTACATGGGCAACTTTGTGCATTGTATTCGTTCTAAAGCCCTTCCTTTACGCAACTTCTCACATAAACTTTAACGAAACGTGTGAGTGCAGTGTTTTTAAGAAGTTCTTATTACAAACGCATTCAATAATATGTAGTTTTCCTAATGATTGTAAGCTTCTTAAACTGCGTCTAGTGCTGAACAACTGGAGAATTTGATTTAATTGCTCTCAGTCGTCGTATAATTAGGAATAGTCGCTACATAACCTATGGAAAGCGACAGAGACCGTTTAGAACACAGCGTGCCTATATGACAACAGTTTGATATATGACGTTCGCTTACGGCCATATCACGTTGAAAATACGCCATCCCGTTTGATCTGACTGAATCGAGAAAACTTATGCCAACTTTGCATTTGAATCGGTGTTGGCCTGGAAATCCCCGGTGCTATAAGCATTTTTTCTCTTTCAACATATTCCTGCAGTTACTTTCTCTATATACAGCTGGAAGGGACGGTTGCAATCAGCCATTCCCAAAATCGTCTCTTTGAAATCACAATACTACTCGAGCCTTCTTGAAGCGTACTCTGCAGATCAAAACCCTATAACTTTTGTGTGATTGTTTTACAAATCAACTGTTGAGCAAAAAACTTCTCAGAGTAATTTTTCGCAATATTTATCGAAGCACGAACACACAACCACTGAAGAAAACATTTTCACGCTAAAGTATTAATAAGTAGTGCAAAAGGAACACGCCAATAGTCACACATAACAAATCTCTCACAGCGAGCAGGTGATGAAGCGATTTAGGCCACTACAAACACAATGTCTTTTGTTTTCTCTCTTCGAAGACAACAGGTCGACCACAAGTTTGGACCAAACAATAGTGAATGCAACACAAAAAGATTATTATGTCATGCTTAGCGATTGACACGCTTTGGGATTAACCAATTTTTGCAATCACGAGGAGCTCCAACAACGTTTCCTAACCATGACATCAAGGTGATTGTCGTGTATATATCACGAAACTGGCGGCAAGCGAGAAATTTCCATCGGAGTAAGATAAAGCCAACACTTGACAAGTCGATGTTGACGAGGAGTAGGCAAACGATGCGCATGCTTGATTGATTCGACATTCTCTTGTACATTTTGCCAAAGAAGCCTGGGATATTTGTGCAATTTGATCAAAGGCATATAACTGCGGAGCGAGGTTTACAATTTTCAGGCTGTACGTGATGTCATTTGACACGATATCATCTGAAACAAAATATAAATTTAAATGTGAAATATATGGTTTGTTTTCCTCTCAGCAATTTTTAATGGTCAGAAAGACATCGAGAGATCCCATTGAACTGATTTAATCAATTAAAACATGTTAATGAGTAAGAGAAACACTGCAATAAACGTCAAACAGATGCAATGTCGTAAAATTGACAAGTTATTAAAAATGATTAGAGCAATCCAATAGGATGCGCCAAAAAACAATGCTTGACTTTCCTGACTCGTAAAGGTGACGCCCAAAGGCGAAACATGCATCAGACATAACCCCTGGGGTGAGCTTGAAGTGGCGCTACCTATCCCCTAGTACAGTATTTTAGGTTAAGAACTCTATATTTTTACTTTTGGCGATGTTCATCTTTAGTCTAGTTCCTGGGGCCAATTTCATAAAACTAATGTGAATGTGATGACATTTCACAGTTTACATCGGTTGTATTCACATGTTTACATATATCAGTTTCATAAAGGAAAATGTGCAAGTGTAGCTACAATTACATTTGCCCTATAATTTCGCATTTGCTCCGTTAGATGATTTGAGTCCTAATGCGCTAAATATAATTTTGNATGAAATGAGTTACGTAAACTTTGAACAATTGAAGAATTACAAAATAATCGCATTATTTTATATCTGAAAGCGCAGTCTAATGTCTTTCTTTAGTATCTGCCACCTGTTTGCCGTGTAATCAACATTTACGTCGTTTAAAAGTGGAAATGTAACATTAAATTTCAGTCTACATCCCTACTTCGCCATGTAAAATACTGGTGTGAAATGAGACTGTTAAATGTAAACAGCTAGTTTTATGAAACCGAAACAGAGAAAAATGTGATTATGTCGGATGTGACTACAGTCACATTTTACATTGACATTTCACACTTACACCAGTTTTATGAAACCGGCAAATGTGAAAATGTGTGATGACAGTGCAGAAATGTGAGCATTTTTCCACATTTCACAGCAACATTAGTTTTATGAAATTGGCCCCTGACGGGAATGTTCTATTGTATGCTAATGTTCAATCCTTACCGATTGTACGTACTATATGGACTGACGAAGAGAAAAACACTAACGGTACACACAATTTATGCAAAATTTACCGTATACACAGACAAATTTTCGTGTTCCTGTTGCGGGAACGTCAGAGAATGACCGACTTGCACTTAAATAAATGACATTGCTGCTGCCAGTACCGCCATCCGGTTCTGTAGGAGTCCAAGGAAGGAAGGTAGCTTGCTCGCTACTCTTATTCGTAGTGGTGTAATACCAACCAGTGGTTTTGGAGTCAGCGGCTGCCAAGTTGGTCTGCTCTACACCGATGTAGATCTCACTTATTGAGCCGGCAGCCTAAAATATCCGAAAATTTTGCTGTTTCGGAAATAAGTTTACGTCATGGTCTCAAGTGTACTTCGTGAAGATAAAAAACTGAGAAATGAACAATCGACTTACCAGCATAAAGTTGTCGAGGATATTCAATTGCTCATTAGACCGAGGATGAACCAAGTGGCCGTTGTAACTGGAAATATCAGTGCAGGCGACTTTAGCAGCGGAGTACGCTAATAGCTCCGCGTGCATGACATAGCATTTTTTGTTGGCATATGTATGATATCGACTGAGAGTAGCGCAGGCCTTTTCCAGATTCGTTACAGTGTGTTTATTTGATTCTTCTGTATTCAAGTAATTTTCATATATATGTCTAAATAAATCTTTTTTACGCTCACATTTTAAGCAAAGAGCATTATCCGAAAATACATTACCGGGTTTTTCCGAGTATAAGCCCATGGGCTTGTATTAAGAATGGGCACTTTTCGCGGCTCCACCTTTTCCCCAAGTATAAGCCCATGGGCTTATATTTGGAAAGTCAAACCGAATATAAGCCCAGATGGGCTTATATTTGGGGGGGGGGCTTATACTCGGAAAAACCCGGTAACAATAAAAATTGGCATTTACAGACTGAATGCGAGCTTCATTCAACATGGAGAAGCATTGCTCTTCATGAAGCTTGTTCATTAATCCCGAAAAGACCCTGTCAGCCTTCACCTTCGATTGCAGACTGACAGCTTTTCAGATAAACTTCAACTTCCTCTCAGTTTCAATCAAGAATATTCGAAATTGTAATGGATTTAAGAATAACTGTAAATCAACTATCAACTTACTGTATTCGCATATGAATTGAAAGCTATAACCTTCGCCTGACGCATCGTTAAGACCGCCATAGGAGCATGCGTAACCAGCGCGAGTGTGGGTTGCAGGGCCTACTGGCTCCCACCCTGAGGGGCCATATCCCCAAGGAACGTAAGTGACAGGAGTCACTGTTCCGTCGCGCTCTGCCAAGCCCCAACCGGCAGTTCGGGCTCCACTCGCGTTATACTGTTCGAAGCTGGTCCAACCGCCCCCGCTCCCTGCAGTCTGAAAATGATAATAACCACGGTAAAGGATATAAAGGGGACGAAGAACTAGGGAGATGGAGTTAATGTTTTGAAATATTTAAGAAAACAATACAATTTTGGAAA
Source organism: Plectus sambesii (assembly GCA_002796945.1). NCBI lineage: Eukaryota > Metazoa > Nematoda > Chromadorea > Plectida > Plectidae > Plectus > Plectus sambesii. The sequence continues at coordinate 5,915 of NIUQ01003980.1, forward strand.
CAGATAGGAGTTTACATTTGACCAGTTCTATTCTCAATGGGATAACATAATACGATTTGAGTTTACTTAAAATGGTAATGTAACCATATGATCAGTTGCATGTAAACCATGCAGTAAGCGAGTTTCATGTATTGTAATTCAGTTTTTGGGACGAAAATTTCTCGTCGTCGTTATCATGTTTGACACTGCATGATCTTATTTTTTCAAAGAAGGCAAAAAATTAATTGCAGTTGTCTATCGCAATCAAGAAAACGGCTAATCATACAGTCAAAACCGGATAAGCGGACATTGACCCGGCAAGAGAAAGTGTCCGCTTATCCGGTTTGTCCGCTTATGCGGTGGCCGCTTATCCGGTTTTGACTGTAAAAGAAGATCGCAATTTCTTGCGTGTTTTAGTGCATGCTATAAATTATGGGTCTCCGACACGAGTTACACAGCCAAAATTTTCTGCTTTTTTAGGCGGAAAAAGAAATAAAAAGTGTATCTATCGACTCGACAGGACAGTTTTGCAAGTTTTCAGAAAGATGGACTGCAAATAATCGCTTCAAATAACCTGTACTGTATAACTTTTACGACTATTAAATGCCACAGGACTCGTCATACAACTAAACCACCTAGGTTTATGTTTCATTACTGAGCTTATATCATTTATGAGAGTGAATTTGCGCTAGCACAAAAAGAAATTAACGAAACTCTGACATACCACAAATAACTTATGTGTAATGTTCTTAATGGCTTCGTTTCGAATGTGATACAAGTGTCCTTTATAACCGAGATAGTCTTCGCATGCAATTTTTGCTCGGGAATATGTTAAAGGAACTGTGTCCAGAACATAGCACGATGTTCCGAAATATGTCCGATCTGTTCCAACGCAAAGCGATTGCAGCTCCGTCACCGCTACCGTTTGCGGGAAGCAGCTGGCGAGCAGGAGAAGTCCAAACAATTTTTTGAGTGCCATCGTTCTATCAAACTTTTATCTAAAGCTTAATTTTGGTTAAAATAACGTATACCTTGCTTCTCTAATTTGTTAACCACTCAGAATCACCGCGCAATATCTATTTGAAAAAGCTAAAGGAATGGCTAGCAATTGCAAGAAATACATACAGCGATGCTAACAGCTACTTTTACGCAAGAATCGCTCTGCATTTTACACTGCTTTGCTGGGCAGAATTGCTGAACCTACATATTAGCCTAAGCCTAAATCATATCAAAGAGCCATGAAAGGTAAGGGATGCTAAAAGTATTCTGGTTGTTTAACGCGTGGCGCTCGCTTTTTTTGGTCAGTGGCTGGTACAGACTACATCTGCGATAAAGAAATTCATAGAAAGCAGAGATATTTAACTAAGACGTGATATTTTAAACAGAGCCGTATTACTGAGGAGATTACGATATTTTACAAGTTGACGCCTAGTTAAGTGAACTATACACTATAAAGAAGTTATGATTAGACAAAACATGAATGGAATTCGGGCAGTCTGGTCTTTTGTAATCTAGTGTCACGATTGACTAATAAGCGGCTACAGAGAGGACCTGGACTAATGAGATCTTGAGGGTAAAAATAAACCTGCAGTCCTGTCCGCTGCTTACAGTTCACGCCAGGAGTCGACTCTGGATTTAATCAAAATCTCACTGTTATTGCACCGTTCAGACCACCACTAAATTCACGAGTGTGAGCCGAGTTCGTTTGCCCGGGGCCTGCTCACAATATTTTCATGCGTCCATGACGACCGAATCAATCGTCAGGCCGTCCCATTCACGAAATAGGCTCTTATCCATTTACGCGTCAGTGAAATGTGCATTTGACGGTAATTAATGAAAGTTTGTTATGATATCATCTCTAAGCAAAGTAGTAAACAGATAGGAGCTGATCGAGGTATTGGAAAACCATAGCGCACCCCACCATCGGGCTCGGTTGAGGTGTGGGCGGTGGCGGCTTTGGGGAGAGTTTACTTTGCAATTACCCCAAGCGCCCTAGTCTAAATCAATCCACGCTTGAAAGTTGCACGGAAGTTAACTGATAACACTGCCATAGCATTACTGCAGTAAAGTTAATGCGAACAGGTCGAAGTAAGTTTTAAACTATCAGGCTGGATTGGGTTCTTCGATCTGAATATGATTTCTTGAAACTGCTAAATATAAACGTGACGGAAATCATCATTTTGATATTTGCAGTGATGGTTGACAGGAATTTCATGCATGCACTGCTTGCGCTGCTTGCACATCTGTTGACCTACGTACAATGTTCTGTCGGTTGACAAAAGCTTGGCCAAATTACATCGTTTTGAATTGTAATTCGTAAACTGCGTATGCAGTTTGGTAAAACGGCATTCCAATTGAATACAAAATGTTTAAATGAAACGCAAAAGTTACCACTCGCGATGCAAAGGAGTTCGGTTCTCATTTGATGATATTGTTGTGGAGTAAGGTTTGGAAAATATTGTGAGAATGCAAAAATTTATGCTTGCAACACCGAAGATTCCCCGACCGCCATCGATCGAAATACAAAGCCAGATCTCGCAGTCTACCGCAACAAGGCCAACCAAGTGCAATTGGATCATTTGTGCTAAAGTTAAATTCTACATGTTCTGCCTATAATCATTCAACAATAAAATTACTCCTTCGATGTTTTGTGTTCCGTATTTTTCCCAGCTCCGAGATATTTCCTGTACAGAATCATTCATTCATTCGCTTTCTCTGCCCGCTGCAACTTAAATTTGGAGCAGAAGCATGCACAGGCATCGTTACCGTCTTTTCTGAACTGTTTCAGATGTTCAAATTTATATATTTAGACCAAAATAAGCAAATTTAGCTAGCTTGATTCAAATTCTCAAATAAAGAGCAAAGAAGTATAGTAAAGATCATATAATATTTGTTTGAAACGAGACATATCTCAAAGAATACGCGAAGGAACATCAGTGCATCCATACCATATTTGGCTGAACATATTTCAATGCTGCAACTGAATCTCATGTCGTTACCGCAACTGCTTGTTGTTTTTGCCTGAAGCGCCTATACATGAAATATAGTCGAAAAATAAACCTGACGATCATATAAAGCGCGTTAACAAAAAATAAACCATCAAGTGCCATCCATAGCGAAAGAGCCCCTCCGATTGATCCTTGAAACTCGCTCAGCGTCCCTTTCGGTCTTTCATTTACAGCAGGAAAGCTAAAAGATTGCATTCGAATTATTAGACTTGCTTGATGGGACCTAATCGCATTTAAGAAAGCTTTGGTCTCTCTGAAACGAATGCGTTTACATGGACGCAGACATTTGGATATACACTCTCTTGAAAAGTTGAATGCAAATGGCAAGCATGCTTTATAGTGATCCATAGTGCAGCTTTTAAGAATTTCGTTAGTTGCATTCGACAAGCTCAGAGGTGAACAGCTGCAGAACTGCCGAATTGCTTGAAATTTGCAATTTTTCTGGCAAACTTCCCGTGAAATTGCGTCGGAACACCTCTGAATGCCATTGAAGACGCTCAATGAATTGTACTCGGCTTCGATTTTCAGCGTGGTGCTCGCATTTTCGTGAAATCTCACAGATAATAACGAATCGAATTGCACACTACCGCCTTCGAGATAGTTTTCTCTGCCAAGCAAATCAATAGAAACCTGTTCAGCAACATTTTGCATATTATTTTTGCCTTTGTCAGATCGACTCAAATTAACGTTTAGTTCAATATATTCACCAAGTGAATGAAATTCATTAAATGGTAATCTGTAGCAAATAGTGGTCTCGTTAATGTAAGTTGTCTCACTGATTGTAATGTTTTGAAACGATTCGTTGTCTGTTTGATGCAAGCGAACTGTAATGACGTCAGCTTTGCGAACTTCACGACCGCATTTTTGCATCAAATCGTTTATGGTCGTGTTGGTCGCATTCGAGTGCATAAGGATATCTTCGAAAAGCTGCAACTGTGAAGTCGATATCGACTGGCCATAATCGAATTCGCGAATTTGTTCATTCCATCCAACTCTTTCATACTTTCCAATATATGCAATGAAAGAAATCGCAATAGGCAAGAGAGACTTTGGCCAAGCCATATTTCCCGGTAATAAACTGTTGTTGTTTGTAATCAAATTGCGGAATAATTGAACTATTTCTTCATTATAACTTTTGTCTGCCGTCTGATTAAGAGGTCCCAAATTTTGATTGAAGGAATGAGGCAAGCATACAGTCGGATAGGAGGGAAACTTTATTGTGTCATTTTTCTCTAAAATGTAAGAAGATTCAGTTTCGGTGCCATAATTATGAATGATATCTCTGCACATCTGGTATGTTAAAATGCTACCAATAAGATGATATAAAATAATTAAAATATTTTTCGTTACCCACTTGACAGGCATTTTTTTTGCAAGATCCTGATCATTCAAGTTTAATATTTGACAAAAAAACTGTCCTGCAGGTTTTCTAGTAAAAACTCTAACACGCTCTTCACCATACGCTCTAATAGGAGTGAATAACATTTTCATGGTTTTCGTGCAGACGCAAAGGCCCACAAAGAACGAAATCGGAATGATGATAACAAAGTTGGCAACTGTGTAAACATTTAAGCCTAACCACAGGCCAAGCATGCCTCCAAGAGCAGCGAGAAATTCACCAAAACTCCATTGAAGTCGATCATCGAATAAAATGTAAGAAAAATCCTTTACATAAAATCGCAAATTAGTAGCGGCTCGATTGTTGTCGGCTGTTTCGTGAACGGTCACTGTTACCTCGGAAAAGAAATTATACCGCTCGCATGGATCAGCACATTTATCCCTACAATCACGATCTTTGAGCGCACTATAGTTGAGGCACTGATAATATTCCAATAGAGTACACAATTTTGTATCCAAAGTAAGCAACGCTGGCCAAGTTATTGGTGTGCAATTGCACAACGCTTGAATTAAGCTAATACGACAGGTAGCATTGCAAAATTCTTTTGTGCGACCCGTGGTACATTCGGCATTTCCGTTGCTTTTCGAGATCATTTTGTAATGTTCTGAAATTCCGACTGACACACTGACATTTTCTCCAGCAATTCTTTGTATACATAACCCGCCAACATCATTGTTTGCCTCTTTCGTGGAGAATCCTGTCAAGTAAGCATCAAAGTCCATAGAAAATCCACCAGATGTAATGGGAGATGTGGACAAATCAATGGATACTTCAATATATTCGAGTGCATCAGAGTATGATATGGTATCGAAAGGCAATTGAAAGCAAATATAAGAGTTACCAATAAACGTCAATTTAATATCATGAACGTATGAAAGAGCCGTTGAATTAGCATTGACAAAATTTACTTTCATGTCGACCAACTTTGCTATTTCACGACCCAATTTTAAGCGCACCTCGTTTATGGTAACATTTAATTTCTTTAGACTTGGTTCGAAAACAGTTTCCATTGCATATTTCAAATCATCTTGTGTCGATTCTGAAAGTAAAAGTAAAGGATGTTATGAAAGCCCCAATCGTTATTTTGTTTTTGAATAATTTTGCTAGTATATTTTTGGATTGAGCTAAAGTTTTGGATACTTGTTCAGTGAGCGTTAGTAATTTGCAAAGAAAAATTTGCTTAGTTTAGATTGAATTATAGCCTGACGGATAAATGTACAGATTTTTTGGTTATTTGCTCTCAACGTTACAGTAATGATCAAAGCGTTAGAACGCTTCAAAAGGGGGCACTTTGAATCATATTTGAAAAAAAAGGCAAGAAACATAAATAATCCCATGTGCTGAGCAAATTGAGCACTGCTCTATAAAAACACGCAATGATAGCCGCTTTTCCCAATTACTTGGATATTCTTTGTTAGCATTTCATTCACCAAGTTTGAAAATGCATCAATAATCGGCTGTTCTAAACTGATGAAATAGGGGAGTACATTGCCACAATAAAATTGATCCATTGAAATTTCTCATAGAAAGGAGTTTGGGGAGTTTTGTGACGAGCTTTGCGGCACTTTACTGATGGTGTAATCGCCTAAACCTAAGCATAATGCACACTGCAAACGTCTCACTCGTGATGCTATTGGTTGAGCTGTATTTTAGAAATGTATTAAGCGTGCGATACACTTCGGCAGTATTTGAGGCAGGCCAAAAGTTTTATTTGATCTGATCCTATTAATTGATTGTATTCATGCTTTAATTAATACTTTGAGTGCGGCCTGCCTAAAAATTAATATAATTTTCCTTAGGATTATATCTTGATTACCAATTGCCCAAAAAGCGCAATTTTAAACAGCTCTCACTCATTGACACATATTCAGGATGTTAGCTCAAAAGTTTCTTTAAGGCAACTTACTGGAAAGCGTTTGAAAAAAATCTTTGTAAGTCGATTGGATGTTATAATATCCATTTTCCTTTTCTTGTCCAAGCGCTGAAGACACTCCGTTCGCCTCTGCCGTATTCATAATGCCAAAATAATGTGAGGTAATCGCGAGAAGAGGCAAAGGCCATTCTATTTCGTTGAGTAACGTCACGCCAGTCATACTTTTCTGATCGAAATATTCCACTAATAAGCTAGTGTAATTAGAAGTAGCGTTCTGTTTTATTAAATCATTCAGTTTTTTTACGAATCCTCCATAATTAGACATGCACAGCGTTGGCGCTGGCAATGCAATCGTTTTGTTATTCATCAGAACAATGTTAGAGTAAACAGGCTTATTCGCATATTGCTGACACAATCCATAGCATAAGTAGGCTGTGTGAATTCCACCGGCAGTGTACAGCACTATCCAGAATAACTTTTCGATCAGATAAGTAGTAAATAATGATCGTGATAACGCATCTTGTGTTGTAATGCGATTTTTGATGAATTCTCGAATCTTTCGAAAGCAACTTTTTCTACCAGTGTTCTCTTGAATTTGACACGCTTCAATGCTGATGACGGCATTTTTCAGTAAGTTACATCTTCGAATGAGCATGAAGAGTGGATCGCAAATGAATCGAATAAGAACGAGAAAGTCAAGGCCGAGGTATAGGCCCAGCGCTCCACCAATCGCGCCAATAAATTCAAGAAATGACCACTTAGGGATTTCTGTAAACACGACAAAAAAAGATGAATCAAAGTTAATATATGCTCCAGGCAGCTCATATGGATAGGGGCTCAGTTCAACACGAAAATCGTAATTCCATTTTTTGCAGTTTGGAACACACTGCGCTTTGCATTCACTGTCTTCATCGCCTACATACTTCAGACACTGCTCATACTTTTCGAAAGTGCATAATTCATTTGTATTGTCTTGGAATCGTATAGAAAGTGTCGCAGGCAAGCAGCCGCATATACTTTGAATCAGCTGGATTCGGCACTCGTTTAAGCACTCCGTCAGTGTGTATTCGTTCGAACAGACACGTTTTCCATTTGCAATAGCTATGGGTATTATAACGGGTAGTGGGGTAATATGAATACTAACCATTCGATCGAATTTATACTCAATAATCTCGTTGCTCTGTTTTGAGGCTGATAAGTTAGGCGGTGTCCATCTTCCGCTGAAATCAATCGTCAATAAAGGATTGCGTCTTTTGAGTCCTTTTCTTTTATCGTCAGATACCTGAACGCTAATTGATCTTGCAGTTCCGTATTCATCTCTGAGTAATGAGTATTTATGATCGCGCACTTGAAAGCACAAATGGCCATTTCCAATGAATGTAATGTTCTGGCCAAAAGATGAGCAATGCCGCTTTCCCTTTGAATCACTGCCGCTAAGTTTCAGAAGACAGTTTAAATTCTTATGATCTCTAAATTTCTTGAATTTTCCATCAAATGTCGATTTCAACTGATATACTGTAATATTAAATGCCGCAATGTTAGGCAAAAGGACATTCTTTAACGCAATCCATTTGTCGTCATTTTGATACTCACAACTGTTGAATGGGTTCTTGGCCATTTCATTCAACGATTCGCTCTCATACATCATTGAGAGATATTTCCACACAACGATGTAAGTTTCTTTCGCGAATACCGCTTCGGGATCAACTTTAAAAATACCTTCGTTTGTTGAATTTTTAATGAACATATTTACCGCTTCCGTGTAATTTCCCATAGGCTCGGTAGAGTCAAAGAGTAAATCGGCATCAGCCTGGGACCTATTTGATAAAACTGCTGAGAAGTGAGAATTATTTTTGTCTGAATTTTGCATTTTCATCATTCCAGTTATCTGTACAAAACTGAGGCTGAAAGATGAAAACGCAGAATTGAGAGTTAATCTTTCAACTCTCAGTGCTTGAGAGTTTTATGAAATAGGTCCCTGAATGCAGAATGTGTAATCCGGAACACTGATTGTTGAATTCATCATGTTTTTCATTTGTAAATTCGTTGGCTGGCTCTGATATTCCTTTATCAGTTGTGCCAATAAATTGAAAGTGAAATAACTTCCAATAAGATATGTCATGACCCAAAATGTAAAGTTGAGTAAAAGTTTGGCAATTTGCAGGTACGTCCATTGGTTCGGTGCAGAAAAGACATCAGTGCATTTTTGCAGAAACTTGTCAAAATGTTGGCTAATTTGCTTTCTGTGCATCGACACACCTTTTTCCGGCTGCGTTGTCATTTTGCTAAAATAGAGATTCGCATATCAGTCTTGATCTTGCTGCAGCTTTCCATGTGAAGGAGAATCCAAGTCAAAAAACATTGGGTAATTGTATTCAATTTTCTCTTTATGTCCCTTTTGGAATTAAAAATCAAATTAGAAACGACCAAATCATGTGAATACCACAAAACATCTACAGATAACAAAAAACCAAACAAAACAGAAAATAATTCACGAATGAACTGGAACACTTTTAGACAGTTTAGGTAACCGTACGATATATGGTTGCTCTCATATTTGTTCGCTTTGTTAAAGCTACACCTGCAAATTTTACACTTAAATAGCTTAAGCTAAGCTTGTTTTAAGTTTTCTTAACGAATATTAAATAAAGTTGCATTCTTGAATGGGCGGTATTGGACAGATCTTGATATTAGTTAACTATTTCTTTAATGCTTTCGTAAAACCTCATGCAAAATCTTGTGAAGTCATCTAACATCCGTTGAAGCGTTGCCTAATAACATAAGTGATGTGGATCGCAAGAACGCGCTCTCCATAAAACTTATACTTCTCAGGTCAAATCTCTTAGATAATTATTCTGTTTTCCCTAAATGTTCGAAATCATTGCATGTTTAATGGAGCTGTCATTGCCATGAGCTCTTTAAGGAATGAAGTTTTGGCGGATGACTGCTAGTCGAGCACAAACTGATGAAATGAGAATTTCTGCTGGCACCAAGCTCTCTCAAGCTTTAGTCAAAACCACAGCTGCATTACGGTTTGTGACGTATTTCAATAATGTTGATTTTTGTCTATGGTAAACGCAGATTTCAACTACGATTAAAAAATTGACTATTTTTGAGCAAAATATTGTAATTAGACTAGTCCT
>NIUQ01003981.1:0-15262 GCA_002796945.1 Plectus sambesii
TTTGAAAAAATAAACTCTGCAGAATATATGCTTTAGCATTAACCACATTATTATGAGTCATGCTGTAGTGCGATTTATAAATTTTAGGCGGTATTTCATCGTCGTCGATATGCGCCTGAATCCGGTCGACTTTGATACGGCGGACTTGGAAGACAAAATGACAGCGACTGCAAAGAATATGCCGTATTACATCACGGCCGCACTAGTCCCGTCCACCGTAAAAGACGGTCAGACGTTCAGCATTGGAGACGGTCGAGTCCACGGGGGCTATCTCAATTATCCGTTGAAAACAGAGGATGAATTCACTTGGAAGCTTGTGGCCGCGCAAGTTTCTCAAGTCTCTTCGAAAAAGTCTCATGAACATAACATTCCTCAATCCTGCCACCTTCTGGAAGATGGTATGTTCGCTGAGTGGTGCGCTGCGTACTCATTTTTCTTTGAGGGAAATGAAAAATTTATGAAAACCGATTAATGCGAGAAAAATGCACTTCTCTTCTACGAAGCAAAATTTTATTCAAAAATATTTAAATTTGGATCTTTGTCTTTGTTTCGATTATATAGAAGAGAAATAAGAAAAAATTATTTTGAAGTGGCAGAATATATTCGGAAGTTAGCAAATTCATTTCGTTTAGAAAAGACAGCTGGGAGAAGCAGGAATTTTTAGAACCAAAATTTGAGATTCCTTTCTGCATCTTTCCTAGCTCATTAATAATGTTTGCTACGCTCTCTTCTTTCAAAGTGATGTTTAGTCCCATTTTGTTCCACGGAAAGAGAATGATCATCCAGAGTAAAAATCAAATTCTCTAGAACAAAGAGCATTACATTACTAATTGCAATTAGCCTAAAAATTTGGATGTACCGGGTTTTTCCGAGTAGAAGCCCATGGGCTTATATTAAAACGGACCTCATTTTTTCGTCCAAGGATTTTACAAATTCAGTCGAAGAGTTTTTAGTCTTTTCCAATAAACGATTATTCACTCGTGACTAAATGACAAACTGTTTTCGAAGAATCCAACCTAAATGCCGCTTTGTACAATGACATATTCGCCCCTCTTTTAGGCACCTTGCAGTGCGAGCCGCATCACTGGCTGGCGGCCATTCCATGGTGGTACATCTTGCTCGCACTGTTACTTCTCATCTTCTCGATTCTCTGTACACTATGTCTTGCCTGTGTCCTATGGAACTTGCGACGTAAGATATCTGCCTATCGCACATTTATGACAGTCTTTTATGCTTTCAGGGAAATCCTATAACGTAAGGGCCGAAGCCGCACAGGACTCTAGTCGACAACCGCTGAACCGACCCGACAGCGAAGCAGCTTAGATGATCTATTTCATAAAATCCAAATGCTCAGTTTTTAATTTAAGCTATGGTGATTGTACAAGACGATTTTGCCCTAAATCGGACATATACGTGTATAGTTTGACGGTTCAATTAGTTGAGTGCTAACTCTTACATTGCTGTACTAAAACGGTGTAGACATAAAAACGTAAATATCCGTATTCTGACCACATCGTTGCACAAATTTTTGTGAGATGAATGCCAAGCTGAGAAAACTGACGTTTCTTTCGAACTAGAAGAGCTAATCTTCAGCGCTTTGTTAAGAATCAATTGCTTTTTCGCAACGAGTCCAACCTTTCTCACTGTCAATCTGAGAAAAAAATTCTGTTTCCTAGGAACAGCCACAAAAACGAAAAATTAGAATGCCATGAGATCGGTGTCTGGTCGATCGAGGGTAATTGGAGACCAACACGTTTACAGAGTTTATTGGCCGAGTGCATATCTTCTTCAAAGACTCCAAATCCTACTTCGATCTATGCCTACTATTGCAAAAGTGTAGAGTTTTTAGACCGAAATTAGCATGCAACATACTAGTGTTCTCTTCATCGACCCTTCCATTTTATTCTTTTTTCATATCTTTAGGTATCTTTTTATATTGAAAAGTGCTTCTTATATACATTTAATACTTAAACAATTTTCATTAACTTAAAATTATAGATCAAAAAAGCTGCTTATTGCAACAATGCTGAATGTCTATTGTTAATCATTTTAAGTAAGCTCTTTCACGAACTAATGAAATTTATTCTCGACGCGGCGAGCGAACACTCTAGCTTTCTATTGTTCACTGCCGAGAATGAAAGTGCACTGCGCTGACGTCACAAAAGGGATCGACGCAAATGCTGTGGTACAATGCCAGCTGAAGCGGAAAACACTCGACATTGTGAGCCGAGTCCACGAAAACTAATTTTCGCATCGCCCAGGAAATATAAAATAATGAGATGTTAGACGCAACATCCTGCGCTGTACGACAAAAGATGTTTGGTCAGCCAAGCTGAAAAGAGCGAACCGCTGGCAGATACTTCAAACAAGAGAATCAGTAGATCATTTTCCTCTCATCGGGACATATTGCGAAAATTGTTTTAATTCAGAAATCTCTCTACCATTTCGCAATTTACACAATTTTTTTCAAATCCTAGATAGTTTCTTGCAACTTCAGCAATAATTATGAATCGAAGCGATGGCTTGTTGGTTCAGAATGTCACCAATGAACAAATCGCTACTTTTATCGACGGCTTCGTTCTTTATGGCATTGAGGGGTGCGTATTGGCGATTAGCAATTTTCTGATCACACTTGTCGTGCTTGTCTATTCGGAGCTGCGCCAGCAGAAAGAATATATCATTGTTGCTGGACTGGCATTCGCAAACGGACTCCAAGGCTTTGCGTTCATCGTCGCATGTATCGGAAGAATAGCTCTGATCAGAGCTGGCAACGGTCAGTGAATCATTCATTATAATCTTACGCATCGAAACCAGAACTTTATTTACCGAATAATTTGGCTATAGCTTTATCAGTGAAATCAGTTTTTTGGTTACTTTGGAATGAAAATATGACTATTCGTGAGAATCAAAGAAATGCTTAAAAATTTAAACCATTCCAAACTGCATGTTCGTATTAGGGCGCTTTGTCTTTAAGGCGGAGGGTTGTTTTCGATTATTTCGCGGTCGCTAAAAGATTGCGCATAGCTGTTTGAGAACTTTCAAAACAGGCACATAACCATTGCTTTGCAACCGCTATGGTGCGTGGGTGTATTCTTCCCAGTAAGTCATGCGACATGTTTTTTTTAATCGCAAGTGTCATCTAATAGGACTGACGCAGACCGATTTTTACCGTATTTGTGCGCACGCGAGCTTTTTTGCGCATAACGGAAAGCCTTGATTACCAAAAAAACAACCACGCGAACAACACGTATAATTGCCTACGGTATCAAGACATCGCGCAAGTACAAATGTATTTTCTTAGGCTCAGCGACGAAAGTGCAATAGTCTTAAACATCTTTCGCATGTGATCATCGGCTGAGAATCCGTTGTCATCACTAACTAATAATCGCTTAACAAGTGAACATTTGCGTAATTTCGTAAACAATTTGATCATCTCCATCTTCTTTTAAAGATTAGGTCACCAACTAGGGTGATATTACATTTTGGTAATCTTCCAAATCGGCGACCATACTCCTAAATAGGCCAAATTTGTGTCTTCTTGTTCCTTTGACCATTCAAAACTGTTTTCCTAAATGTTGCGACGCAAGCCATAACTTTCTTTTCAGGATTCGTGTACATTTCCCGCTGGCAGTGTTTCATTAAACCGTGGAACCTCATCTGGTTAGTCGCCAGCCCGTGGCAGGACGCAACGCTTCTGATGGTTTCGATTGATCGCTTCATCGCTGTTGCTTTCCCAATGCGTTATTTCTCCTACTCTACCAGATACGCCTACTTACTCAACTTTTTGGCTTACGTGGGGGCATTGCTGCCTGTTTGCGTGGGTGTTGTAATTTCTTATGGTTTTGAGAAGCCAGAATTCGCTGCCATATGCTACACTCAGTCTGGGATGAGCGACGGTTACTATCGGTTCAGAACCATGCTTCGATTTTGCATTACTGTGACCAGCTTGGCGCTTTATGTACCAATACTCGTACTTCTTCAAAAGGTACATTTTAAAGTTTTTGGCATGTTTACCAGGGAAAATAAGTTTTAGTACTTTTAAAAATCATCGGAAAGCAGCAGCTTGATATTCATCCGATTTTTAATGCACAGCAAAATAATTGTGTCAACCGTGTTATCTGAATTTCAACATAGTCGTCGGTTCAGGATCCTCATTTTCGTCTTCAGATAGATGCCCGATACACTTGAAGTGAACTGATCACAGTACTATGCAGAAACTATGACCGAAAGTCTCCCATTTTAGACGATGAAAACAGGGCAATCATTCAGCGAGAGACATGTGGCAGCACAAATGATTCGCCTGAAAAAGGTGACCGTCACTCTGGCGATTAGTGCATTTTTTGTTTTGCTCTTCTCTACCGTACCAGACATCATAGAAATGCTGAACGTCTTAACCAACAAACTGCCATTATACATCATCACAAATGGAAATGAAATCGCCTATATATTTATCTACTCTCTGCGTTTCAAAGATATTCGTCAAGGACTAATATCGCTAGTCTTGCTTCGCCCATTGAAGAAAAGCACTGCCACCGTTGCTCTCAAACAGAGCTCTATACGCACTTAACATATATAGGATAGAAGCATGAGGATTACTGGAGAGTATTTTGTGATAAGAGCAGCAAGCTGGGTCTCGCGTCGTGCGTACGAATGACCGTACGCACCTATGCAGCGCATGGCTTCGCTCGTTTGATGTCATGTTCATTCATTTACAGGAGGAGGTTAAAGCAGGTATTGACAACGGAAACAGTTGTTGGACTCAAGTTCACTCTATGTAAATTGCTGGTGTGCTTGGGCCCTGTTGATCAGTCGAGACACGAATACATACAACATGGAATAGCGTCAACTTCTATGTATGCGTGCAATGATATTTCGTCACTAATGCTTGTCAAACTTGTCGGGAGCACCTCCCCCTCCCTGCCGACCTTTTCTGCCGGTGGCATACACTTTAGCCTCAAAAATGGCTATTCATCAGTCTGAATAAAGGCAATGCCGAAAATTAAGAGTTGTTACCTATTTTAACCCGTTTCAATATTATTGCGACGTTTCTTGTAAGGAACGGATATGAATGAGAGTTGTTATGAAGGGTTCCTATTAAGGATTATTATTTCCGGATACACGTAAGCCTCACGGTTCCCATTTTGATACTGTATCAATAGAACCGGAACCATTACATTATTATGATGCCCCGGTCCTCATAGCTTCTGTTGCCATGCAACACAAATTGCAAAGAGCTTACTTTATCTGATTCTTGTAACGGGCTGTGCTAATCGCCAAAATTAGAAAGCAAAGTTTCGTCGGCAATATGAAAATTGAAGAAGGGGTCTATTTCATCAATTTGCTTTTCAGCCAGAGTTGCTAACATGCTACCGAGTACTTTCATTATTTCTATGATTCTCCTAAGCCAAACATTCACTTCACGCTAAAATTGTCAGTTATTGGTATCCAATGAACTTTATCCTACAATCGTCTTTTCTGTTTACTGATCATGTTTTGAATCCTCTTGGAATGATATTACGCTGGCGTTGTGAATCATCTTGAGTATGCAAAATGAAAAGAGAGCTCACTTCCGACGAAGCAGCGTTAAATTGCGCTCAATAAGGGGATAGGATCGCATGAAAGTTGACAAGAAAATGGCTCGATTTGATTCCCTTGGACTAGATTATTTTCGCTGCTGCTTTTTGTTAACTTGCTAAATAAGTGTCGCACTTCTGCAAAAACATCTTATTGCTCAATATCATGTCGCGTAGTACAGTCATAATTAACGCGATACTAAG
The DNA here is from genome assembly GCA_002796945.1 of Plectus sambesii. Lineage (NCBI taxonomy): Eukaryota > Metazoa > Nematoda > Chromadorea > Plectida > Plectidae > Plectus > Plectus sambesii. Next base: position 5,778 of record NIUQ01003981.1, read on the forward strand.
GTACACTCCATATGTACGTTCTTAAAACAAATTATATACTTTTACTCAACTAATAGATAAAACCGACTCATTAAACACGAGGCTGGTCGAAATGCGCTTGCTGGAACTCACAACATACAACTATCATGTAATATTACTCAGCGGCTACGCGAAATCGTAGGTTTAAACAGTGTAGACATCAAAAAGCGCCCTCAGTTTACGCTGAAACTATTGAGAACTGGCTATGGCATATGTAGACACGTGAGGATAAATCGAGCGATCTACCCGTCACACGACAGTGCAATTCCTAGCTTAGTATCAATGCGATAATATGATATCAGTGACGGGTAGATTGCTCGATTTATCCTCACGTCATGTAGACAGGGAGCAAAGTAGAGATATATTTAGACACCGACACGTACTTCGTTGTGACGTTGCGTCCCTGTTCCAACAGGGCAGCTATCAGTATACGGTGCGATGAACGCTGCTAACGTAATAGTGACGTCATACAACAGCGAACGTAACATTACACGTGTACATAAATAGAGACACTACAAACTAGTCTGCTATCTCGAGAGGCAGCACATACGAGGAAACTGTACGCATCTATATAAGCGTGTGCTCGAGTATGTTGGTCATCTACTCAAATATCGCTGGCCGCATTGATTTTTGCGTGAAGTAAAACGTGCATCAATCATGCTTCCTCTCCTGGCTCTCCTCCCGTTGTCTTTATTTGCCAGCGTGGCCGTTTATTAGTAAGTTTGCTTTTGCCGCTTTACTCTGTTAGACCTAATGTTCCTTCTTCATATGCACTTTGAATTTCATCATATCATGGAAAAAATGCACATAATATCTATATATATATACCTATATGTTGCAATAATATCCCGATCGGAATAGTATTAACTGCTCTAATGAACAATTAACGTTAGAACTGATAGTTTGATGCATCATTTTCGAGTAGCGATTTGTACAGATGTAAAGGAAATTATCCAACAAAGTGCAATAAAAGTTTTCGTAGAGAAGCGAATATTACAGTATTTTTCTGCCCCCATAGTGTATGTAACTTGCAATATCTAGTATATGCATACAGACAATACTATGTTCTCTATCCGTTCAGCTACTTCTGGAATCGGTCGCAGTATTTCAAGCGACGAGAAATTCCAGGCCCGTCTCCGTCCTCTGTGTTCACAGGGAATCTGAAAGAGTTACAGAAAGACAACGCGCCACCGTTGCGTTTGGTTGAGTGGGAGAAGGAGTATGGTGAAACATATGGCATCTTCGAGGGTGGCAACAAAACCATCGTCACCAGTGATCTGGAAATCCTCCAGGACATTTTCTTCCGAAAATTCGAAAATTTCTACGCACGCAAGGTAGCGTATGAACATTATAAGATTAGTGTAAAACTTATTGCCTGATATTTATTAATGTTCCCGTTTATTGATGAATAGGACGCTACGTCAGTAATTAATATTTTTTGCTAAAATATCGTTAATAGTAATGATCGTTTGTGGAGGCTTTGTCATTTAGTGCTTAGTCAGCAGGAATTAACATTTTGAGCCAGAGACATACCTAGCAATAAACAGATTGAAACAGCTAAATAACGAAGCTAGATGTAGCAAGAAAGAGATGAACATAGATGTTGTCTAAATAAGTGTAGATCGACATAAACAAAGAAATGATGAAAGCTTTTAAATGGATATGGTATAAGTGCACCGTTTCATAACTGAGATATACAAATATTCAAAGACCGTATTCCGATAAATCGGGGGCATTGAAGCGTTTGATACCATCTGTTTATAACAAGAGAGCAAGAAAATCATAACCATTTCAGACGAATCCGGTCATCCCTAACAACCCGGACAAGCATCCTCGTGTAAATATGTTCAATGCCCGTGGTCTTCGGTGGAAACGCCTGCGTACCATCACAAATCCAACATTTTCGGCGTCCAAGCTGAAGGCAATGGAACCCACTATGCAGGACAGTATTCGAGCTTTGATGCACCAACTGGAGCAGAAAGTCGACGAGCCGTTCGACATCTATCCGTACGTTTTGTTTCTGTTCGGTCTGCCTGAACACCCTACTCAGTATCGTTCAACAAAGCTACAGTAATCGTAATATTCGCAAATATAACTGTGAGAAGCGTAGTGAAGAGTCAATCGCAAAGTACGTGAGACGAATTTTCCCTCTGGCGTCACGTCATTACCTTTATCATAATTAAAGCAGCTACAGTTATAACTGCAGCGGCTTTGCGAAATCTTAAAACCAACTGTGGTATTCATTTTGAGAATAATTACCAATATTGCAATAGATGTCTCATTTTGAGTTCTCGATGGATAATTCTTGGTGATATTTTATTACACAGAAACACAAATTTCAACATGAATATTAATAGTGATAACCTAATTGCTACTACTCAGAGATAACTCTTTTAGACTCATCCAAGAGCTAACTCTGGATGTGATCGAGCGCACAGCCTTTGGGAAGAAGGAAACTCAGTTCGGTCAGGGTCCGAATCCATTTATCGAAATTCTTCGCAAATTCTTCAATCCACCTCCGATTACGGATGGTTACATGACTTCGTTCTTTGGTAAACAGCTAGCTCATAATTGCTCTGAAAATTCGGCCAGTTGAGCACAATTTGTTTTATGTAGACGTCAGATATTTACAATCTACGAATGTGGTCTAAAAGTGAAATGTTACTGAAGTAGATCAAAGTAATAACCAATCGATTGATAAATATTTAAAAAACTTCACGGTTGATCTCAGGGCCTAAGGAGAGGTCGGATCTTACAGAGAGGAGGAATCTCCCGGTTTTTTATCCTTGCCTCCCTCGGTTTTCGGAATGACTCCCAGGGATGATCGCGTAGCTCTATTGAACCCCCCCCCCCCATGGTTTTCTGGCTGTCCCTTCACTATTCGACTTTCTACTCAGCTTATTGATTTCAACTGGTTCTAACTTCGCGCAAAGTCCATCTCTCATAGTTACTAAATTTAAAATTAAAGTTCCATGCAAAGTACGCGGATGACGCAATTTTGGCATTACAGTGATGACATTACTCACAGTAGCGTTTTCTTTTTTAGCGTCGACTTGCGAATTTCTCGCATTTACTACCTACATCTTCAAAGCCCTAATATTGCTGCACCCCTCGCAGTTCAGGGGGTTCAAGGCGATCCTCGATCGACTCGAGCCAACGGTCCTTGCCCGTCGGCAAGAGCACGCGGCGGCGACCGTCGGAACCGACGGCGATCATAAGGACTTCATCGACCTCTTCCTGAATGCTGAAGCTGACGAGGAAGATATAAAGCGAATGGCCGAGGAACGTTACCAAGATATTGAGCGGAAACATATGAAGGTCGACAAAAAACTTACCATTCCGGTCAGTTGTCTAAAGCGCTCTTTGCTTTTTGCATCGACTATTGAACCATAGAACAGTGACGGTTGATGAGATTTGATGAATACTTCATGAATTAAACTTGATAGATACATCCCGTTTAATAGTGTTAAAATTTATTTTTAACGGTCTTTCATTTGAGTAATTTTTCAGCATAAGTTTTATTTCAGGAAATTGTTGGTCAGTGCTTCGTTTTTCTCGTGGCCGGATATGATACTACGGCCAATACACTCGCCTATCTGAGCTACAATCTCGCTGTGAACGAAAATGCTCAGAACAAATTGATTGCCGAGATAGACGACTTCTTACCGACCGAGGTGAACGATTTCTGCTTTTTATTTGTTAACAACCAATTTAGCACTTCATTTTTTATGCTAGAAGAACTCAGAAAGTAAAGGAATCAGAAAAAAGCAGAATTAATGCGGATTCAACAGCGGGGTATTTATCCTGATTTTACTGTTTATAACGGTTTAGTGTTCAGTCTAATTTGTGCACGGAAAATGAAAAGGACTGGACTAGATTGGTCAGATGTTGGCTCATAAAAACTCTCCTCTTTTCTATAAGCGTCAGAACTGATATTAGCCTATTTATATAGCTAATAATCCTCATAATCTCCTTCTTACTTTCAGGATGACATCACATACGAATCAGTGCAAAATCTCACCTACCTGGACTGGTGCATGAAAGAAAATCTGCGCATGAATCCATTGGCATCCTTGTAAGACCTTGCGCTACTTCGCAACATTGTTCTAATGTACGCGAAATTATTTAGCGCGAACCAACGTTTGTGCATGAAAGGTTGCACAGTTGGCGAACAGAAGCTGCTGGTGGAAGAAGGCGTCATTGTTCAGGCGAACGTCTGGTCGATTCACTACAATAAGAAAATTTGGGGCGAAGATGCGGACATCTTTCGGCCGGAACGGTAAGCGATATTCATGGTAGTCACAAAATCAGATTTTATTAGCGTCTCTTTGAAGTTTTTTTCGAAAAACTGATTAAGCAAAAGTGAAAAGTATACTTATTCTAAACATGGAACACAAATGATATTTATTTGAAGCATTTAAATGAGATACTGAAAATGTAGGGTTCTGCTCAAGACTGATCTTTTCCTCCAATTATTACTTCAATCTTGCAGTTTTGACCCTGAGACTCTGTCCGAGCCAAGACATCCATTGGCCTGGCAGCCGTTCGGCGCGGGACCTCGCATATGTATCGGCATGCGATTCGCCCTTCTTGAAGCGAAAATGACCGTATGCCATTTGCTGAAACGCTTCCGCATACAGAAATGCGACAAGACTTCGGCAAGTTTTATTGCAAATTATGACTGAAATAATTCTAATTATGTTATAAATTTGCAGCTCGTCCGAACTGGAAATTTACTCCTGGGACCAAAGGACGTGACCGTAATACTGAAGAAGCGTACTTATTAAACTCAGAGTGATTAAACTTTTACTCTGTTTGCAATTTTACTTTAATAACGAGTGAGTGTCTATCGTCAAAATGTCGAGAGGGAAATGTCGATGTAAAAAATTTTGAGACTCATATGTTTCGGTGTTATTTTCACATTTTCACACACAGTTACCAAAAGCATAGAAATGCAAGTACATATGTTTAAGGTTTAGCAAAATAACAGCGAAGCAGCGCATGAATAGGAGACATGTGCGGCAGCATAGAAGTATAAGAAATGTATACAGCTTAATGAAGCATGAATAGAGTATTAAAGAGTAGTGTGCCTGTTGATAATTTTGAGTGACGGTAACAAAGTCTTTTTGGCGCGTGGGCTGCGTTCGAGCGTGACCTTTGATCGAGCGCGCCTCTTGTATCGCAAACGGAAAATTTTTTCCGTCGACTCGCAATATCTACCGTCGCGAGTTCGCCGCGCTCCAATTTTTTTGCAAAAATTACCAAAACCATATTTACGTTTAATAATATTCAAGTTGTTGGAATCATTCAGTTTCTATCGCTTATCAAATACCAATAGCTGTACTGGCTACTTATTGGGCCGGTTTCACATCGCGTACTTTAGCTAAAGTCCGAGTTTACGCAATGATGAAGGATAGGCCTTAAGTCCGACTTTAGCTAAAGTACGCGATGTGAAACCCACCCATTAAGTCACACTAAATAATACTTTCGCTCCTGCTTATTTCGTTCTAACAAAAATGATAATTGCATTCCTAATGAGTGACAGTAACACATCAGTACCTATAAGATACAGAAATGGACGGCAACTGGTGGCTGCAAGAGCGGCGCAACAATTCCCCTATCGGATAAAATATTGGCAACCTTTGCTAAAATATCGATCTTTTCCTTGGTCGCAACTTTACTGACACCTACTGATTTGTTAACGTACTTGCAGTGCAAGCTTCTGATCAAAATTTAATTACACTACTAATTACATTACTCTGGTACCTTTTTTTGTATTAGCACTCGATCATTGAAAGAAAACTCGGAAAATAAGCATCTTGGTATTTTTTGTCTCTCAGTATTTTTGCTCTCGATGTTTTAACCGTTAGCGTTTCTGCTATTACATAATATCGTTTGATTTCATGTCGCGTTGTACAGTCAGATTTAATACGATACTAAAGTACACTCTGTATGTTCTAACAACATAAATTAAATATATTAACTCAACCAATTAGTAAAACTGACTCAGTAAACACAAAGCAGGTCAAACTGCGCTTGCTGGAACTCATAATACGACGATTGTGCGATGCTATTTTGCAGCTACGCAAAATCGTACGCATGAACGGTGTAGACACAAAAACCTGCAATCAGTTTCCAATGAAGCTATTGAGAGCTGGATATGACAGCAAAGTCTTACAAAATTAACGCTCCAAATGCACATGAGTAAAGAGACCAAGACAGAGATATATTTTAACACCAACTCGTATTTCGTAGTTACGTTGCGTCCCTGTCCCAATAGGGACACCTATCAGTCTGCGGTATGCCTGTTATAGAACACAATCGTACTAAAAGTGCGCACGTCATTGCACGCGTGTATCAAGATAGAGACTAGACTGCGATCTCGAGAGGCATCAGAAGTCAGCACAACGTGTACGTCTATATAAACGTGTGCAGAACGTCAGTTTTCTGACTCAAATATCACTGGCTGTATCGATTGTTGCGCGAAGCAAAACTTGCCTTCATCATGCTTCCCGTCCTGGCTCTCCTCCCGTTGTCCTTATTCGTCAGCGTGGCCGTTTATTGGTAAGTCTGTTCATGCCACTTTACCGTTTGCTAAATTGATATTTTTCTTATTATTATTCCCTATCAATTTTTTGTATCATGGACAAATGCATAGATATCAAGACGGGTGTAAAATTAATAATGCGGTGGACTCTAAGTTTTTCATAAGTTGGCTCATTTCAAAGCGAAAGCTTCAAAGTAGCTATGTGTGGTGGGATATGCGCTTCTGCCCCAGACATTAGCATAGCTCTTCTGCCCTCTAGCTCAATACATTTATTTCATCTCGGTTCTGAAGTAAATTTTTATCCTGTTTATTATATAATGTTATCTCGAATCCGAAGCATAACTATTATTGACCGATTTTAATTTAGAAGTAAAGCGAAACCCTGATAAGTGCAATCAGGAAAAGTGCACAACCCGAAAAATTGTACAAGATTTTCTTGCCGGATCGTTGTGCATTTATCCGGGTATCACTGTAACATCTCAGTTACTCTTCTGACAAGTGCCTCGCTTCCGTGCAGTGCGCAATGTTTGCTGTTAATAGATTTTAAAACGTGCAAATGCATCCTTCTAGAGCCAAGTTAAAGTTACGCTGAATGAAGTAACTCATATGTTGCACCAATATCGACACGGGAGGGTTATGAATTAGTACTCGAAAGGTGACTATAGAACTGGTAGCCAGCTACATAATTTTCGAGTAGTAATTTAAAAATATGCAAAGGAATTTATCTGATAAACTGCGAATAAACATTCGAATGTAAACGAACATTACAGTAACTGCCCTTCTCACTATGCGTACTTGCGATATCAAGCACGTGTGTAAAGAAAAATATTCTCTTTTTATTCAGCTACTTCTGGAACCGGTCACAGTATTTCAAGCGACGAGGAATTCCGGGCCCGTCTCCGTCCTCTGTGTTCACAGGCAACCTGAAAGAATTCCAGAGAGATAACACGCCGGCATTACGTTTGGTTGAGTGGGAGAAGAAGTATGGTGAAACATATGGCTTCTTCGAGGGTGGCAACAAAACCATCGTTACCAGCAATCTGGATATCCTCCAAGACATTTTCGTCCGTAAATTCGAAAATTTCTACGCACACAAGGTAGCGTACGAACTTTATTTTTGACTTCATGTAAAGCATAATACTTGAATCTTATTTATTCATGTTCCTGTTAGTAATGGCTAATAGAGCGCTGTGTCAAGAAATTATTTTATTTGCTTCGGTATCTTCAATAATAATGAACTTCTGTGAAGGCTGAAAAAATTGACGTAGAGTCAACTAGAGTTAACATTTTGAGTCAGAGACATAACTCGAGTTAAACAGATTAAAGTAACTGGATAAGGCTTGATGCAGATAGACAGAGATAAACTTATATGTAAACTAGATCAATATAAATCAACATAAACAAAGAAATAGTACTGCCATTAACGGAATATGATAGAACTGTGGCGTATTCCATTTGACATACTTAAATTTTCAGAAGACAGTATTCTGAAAAAAGTGAGCATTAGCCCTTTCGAATTCGTCAATAATAACCAAGAAAGCGAGCGAAACATAATTATTTCAGACGAATCCAGTCATCGCTACCGACCCGGACAAAGATCCCCGTGTTCATATGTTCAATGCGCGTGGTCTTCGGTGGAAACGCCTGCGTACCATTGCAGGTCCAACGTTTTCGGCGTCCAAGCTGAAGGCAATGGAACCAACTATCCAGGATAGTATTCGAGCTTTGATGCACCAACTGGAGCAGAAAGTTGACGAGCCGTTCGACATCTATCCGTACGTTTTGTGTCTGTTCGCTCTGCCTGAACACCCTACTCAGTATCGTTCAACAAAGCTACAGTAATCGTAACAGTCGCAATTATTTATTGGGGGCAGCGCGGCGATGGGGGAGGATTGAAGTGCGCGAGACGAACTTTCTCGCTGGTGTCACATCATTATTTTTATCATAATTCCAGCAGCTACAGTTATAACTTCAGCGGCTTTGTGAAATCTAAACACTAAATTTTTTGAAATCAGAAAATGTGATATTCATTTTGAGAATAAATTCCAACATTGTAACAGATGCCTCATTTTGAGTTTTCGATGGATGTATCCTGGTGATATTCTATTACACGAAAGCGCAAATTTCAACATGAATATTAACAGTGATAACCTAATTGCTATTACTCAAATATAACTCTTTTAGACTTCTTCAAGAGCTAACTTTGGATGTGATCGAGCGCACAGCCTTGGGGAAGAAAGAAACTCAGTTCGGTCAGGGAACGAGTCCATTAATCCAAGTTCTTCGCAAATTCTTCAACCCACCTCCGATTACGGACGGTGTCATTTCTTCGTTCTTTGGTAAACAGCTTTAAATGGGTCTCAATTTCTGGCAGATTAAGTAAAATATGCTTCCTGTAAACATCAAATTTTACAGCGTACGAATGTGGTCCAAAGGTGAAGTGTAGTTGGGATGGATCAAAGTATTAATCAATCGACTTAGGACTGCTTGAAAAACTCCAAGATTGAGCTCAGGGGCTGAGGAGAGATCGGGACCTGGGTGATTGGAAATCCTCCCGTTTTCAGGATGACTCCCAGGGATTACCACGTAGCTCTATTGATTCCCCCATGGTTTTCCGGCTGCTCCTTCACTATTCGACTTTCAACTCAGCTTATTGATTTCAACTGGTTCTAAGTTCGAGCAAGGTCCATCTCGTATTTTTTTCATCTAACATAAAAGTTCCATGCAAAATGCGCGGATTACGTAATTTTGGCATTACAGTGATGACATTACTCACGATAGCGTTTTCTTTTTTTAGCGTCGACTTGCGAATTCGTCCCAATTACTCGCTTCCTCTTCAAGGCGCTGTTATTGCTGCGTCCCTCGCAGTTCAAGGCGTTCAAGGCGATCCTCGATCGACTGGAGCCCACGATCCATTCCC
>NIUQ01003982.1:0-15329 GCA_002796945.1 Plectus sambesii
AATTTTAAATCTGCGCACATTTTCAGATTGGTCTCATCATTCTCCGTCGAATGGTATATAGAAACATTGATTTTAGTCACGTTCTGCCACACTTCCTTATACCCACTTTTTTGGTAAATTTGGCACCCATCACGTTCGGGCTCAATTAGTGTTCAGCACACGCGTGACTTTGCCAATTTTTATGACACCGTTGGATAGCCCAGCATTAGGGCTTTAATCCCTGAGACGCTCAACTCCGGCTTCCAAACAAGTTTTTACCGAAAAATTCAAAAAGCCAAAAAGTTTCAAAATTCGACTTTTCTCTCTAGCATAACTTTTCAGGTTCTGCACCAATTTTTACTCCGAGCACATATTCAGATTCATCTCATCATTCTCAGTCGATTGATCTATAAAAACATTGATTTTGACAAATTCTGTTCTGTCAGTACACAAATTTAAATCTCCCGCCGTATCTCGAAGCGAAAACTTTTGTAAAAAAATCCGACATCATTTTCGTAAGTTTTACCCTAAAGCACCCCCGATTACCAAATTTCAAGAAATTCCGAACACTTTTTGTCCATTGTGCCAAGAGTTTCTCGATGCTTAGAAAAAGCGGATCTTAATATTATATTATAGAATTATTTTAGATAAGTAATATATTATTTTCTAATGGTGAACAGAGTATCTGGAAAGTCATAATATTATTTTTAATTTAATAAATATGCAATAATCACATCGGACAGAATTAAGCTATCAGTTCATCAAGTCTTTGAATAAATTGTGAAATAAGAATTGTGAAATTCAAATTATGGTCAACCGTGGTAACTATGCAAGAAAACTTGATGTAGTATTTAAAGATAAACTTATGCGCAGGAATAACGTTACATGTTAATTTCCCTATGAAATTCCGTGAACGCAAAATCCACAACTAGCCGTTCTTGACGCCCACACTTTTCAAACTGAGGCATCAAGTACCACAAAATACAGACAAATCTTTAAAATTGATTGTGTATTACATAGAGTAGTCACTCAATGTTATACCATATATATTTTAGCCTGCAGTTTAGTAAATATGAGCAGCATTTAGCAATTAATTTTTCCGATAAAATCCGAAAGACATGAAGCAGACAAATAAAGGTACAAGCTTGATTGTAAGATTATAGAGGCACTATTTATTACAAAGTCGTATCATGACATTCCAGACGCAGTACAGCATTTCGTTAAACGAAGCAAACGCAGTGACAAAATATATCTCCATCAGCAATTTCTGCGATGGAAAGAAGCCAGAATACGCGTCCTCTTACTATCTCAAAGTCGGCAATTTTCGTTAATGGTCTCGCAGCAAAGATATAATAACTAGCACGATGGTAGACGTTTGGAGTATTCGAACGGAGGATGGGGGTGAGAGCCGGATAAGTGGGAGAGAATTCGCCGAACTGGGCCACCCGCATCGTTTGATCGCGTCGGCGCTGAGCAATTCTTTTCAATATGTACATCCTTGCACGCCTCCCAATGGACCAATAGTGACCGCCCTACGCCCCCCCCCTTTCCGCCTCGGCGGGACACTTTTCGGTCTCCGCCCTGTGTCAGATGTGCTCAGCGACCGTCCAGCAGGAGGTCTGACGAGATCTCAATTCGCAGTCGAACAAAACGTGCGCCTCAAACTTCGATACATTCAACGGCGCATAATATCACTTCACGACGCGCGTCAACAAGCTCAGGCGCGCTGCGTGCTTAAGAGAAAATCAATAAATACTTTATTTGCACCAATCTGTTTATATTGTTAATATCAATAATTACTATATTGCTTGTTCCAGTACGATTTATCAGTTTAATTATCGCCGAAGAGCTCAACTGGCGTTCCTTTGCCGTTGCAAACCACTGATTATCTCGGTTTATCTTGACTGTCAACTAGGCTACGCTGAATACATGCATGTACCTATAAGCGTAACATTTGCGGGTGCCTTTTTCATCGGGGTGAACCAAATATCGGCAAGAGAATATAATACTTTTCGGGCATTCATTGTGTAATATTCTAAGAAAGTATGCTCAGAATAGCGGTCAGATTCGACTAACAGGTGGGCAAAGAAGAAAAGGAGCGGTGCGTCACGTGGTACAAGTCAATGATGCCAAAGCAACAGATGTGCACGGGAACGGGTGCGATTTTCTCAAGGGAAAGCTTCGCCGCCCGATACTCCCTTAGCGATACTAAGACGAAGAGAGCTAGTGAATGAATGCATAAAGAACACATATTGAGCCCCTAATTTCAATGCCGAACACCAGATGTTCACCTTCTTCATAATCTTCATTCGATTAGTTCGGATGCTTGTAAAGATCCCATATATTCTTGCGATTATTTTCATATCGATCAAGATTGATCGCTCTCTCGGGGCTAAGCCAAGTCTACGACGCGGTACCATTTAATCGTAAAAGGGGGGAGTTGGACACCGCGCGACGGAAGTGGCCAACAATAGTTGCCAGAAAGTAGCGTGACTTTATTAATGAATGGCCTCGAAAGGGCGCATGCGATCATGCATTAATCTTTGATGATATGATACGGCAAAGACAATGCGAGTCAAAAGTTATACTTTAAAACAGTAAAGAAGTTTATTACTCAGCGTCAGATAAGTTTACTACGGACGCCAGCAGTAAGGGAGGAAGGGAGAATACAAATTAGCTGATAGTCAATTCCACAAAGCATCCCCCCGACTATACATTGTCTGTACTCCATCCTGTCCCCAAATTGATGATTAGTGCTCCGCAGTGAAAACAGTAGGTTCATCATATGTAAACAATGACAGAATCTAACTGAAAACTGGAACTTGAAATGGACTATATGCGACAACTGATACGCAAATGCGATGGAAATGGCTTCAATACTGTAATTATCTACTTTTTAAGCGGCTTCAGCGCGCGATTCTACTGCTACGCACAGTAAATCTAATACTATGCATTAAAAACTTCATTTATCGTATACACAGATCCAATACAGATCAGTTCAACAATCAACATGTTTTCAAATAATGATTGTAAACAGCAATTGAACTGCCAGCGGCCCGCGTGCAAAACTCAGAATCACTGGGATGCAACAAAAGATCCAACGAGACATAATGGGCTTTCTCTGGATCGTACTGGTCCCTTTTGAGCTTCTTCAAGAACTCGTGTCTTCTCTTTAGCGCCCATTTAGGCGTGCGCAGCGCCAATGGACTCATGGCGATTCGTCGATTTGAAAATCCCATCTGGAACATCAGGTAAGCGTGACTTTTCAAAATCTCTTCGCGATCTGAAATGAAAAAACACTGAAATAGTTCATGAGTCAGGCAACTGCCATGAAAAAGTGATGGACGCCCAAGACGCCTGATTTATCTCAGCGTGATATTGCAAATGTAACCAAAGCTTACGACTCGTGGAGATCCCAATCTCTGAGTCTTACGATACGAAGCGCGAATTCAAGGGTTGACGCAAATTTGTTACGATAGGTTGGAGCCGCTAGAGAATGCGTCACTTCAAATGAAATGACATTTCAATTTGCCACGCGATTGAGATTTAAGCTCTATTATTCCCCGCATAGATCTGATTTTAATTGCCCAGAATAAGAGTTCACAGCAGAAGATGGACGAGATTATGGAATCAACAAAATGATCATTTTAACCAACTTGTCATCCAAAGCCGAGGGTCTTTCATGAGCATCTGCTTCATCTCCTGACCGCTAAAGCCGAGCTCGTCGTGGAAGGTTTGGCAAAGTCGCTGAAATAAAAAAATAATATAAAACGACGAATTTAAAAGTCGACTACAAATAATGATTTACACTATGTTGCCAAAGAATATATAGTAAAAATAGTTGAATAAAATTTAATTATTCTTAATTTAAAGCAATAAATTCGATCTGTGCAATGCCAGAGTTTCGATTAAGTTTACAGCTAATTCTCTTTTACGACAATAAAGAAACAAAAACTTTTGTGCAAATTTTATTGCGAACACGCCAGTCATTTTAATCGAGACTTGAACCAAAGAACAGATCAAATTCGCTTTTCTCAATAAAGCCACTGAAATCTCTTATTGTAAAAGATGCAACAACTCTTCTACTCTCATATTGCAGTCTATCCCAAAGTATTGCACGTGAGCGACTTTAATGACAGTAAAAACTAAATTAACAGTTATTAGTGTCATCGCTTGTCTACAATTTTTCACGACGCCAAAGCACTATATTGTAGTGTGTTTAGGTCTAGCTTTAGACTCTTCGTACAAGCACATATGTACTGTATGTCATTTTTTATAATACCGATAAAACGATACGAAAATGAATGGGATAACGCGGAAGCTATCATTTCACTCGAAAAGGACAATCTCAGAGCAGCGAGGCGAAAGGTACTGTACCTGGAGGGGTCCCGTGCCGAACGCAATGAGTCTCGGTTCCATTACGATTAGTTGACGAAGTTGACTGCCACTGAGCTCAAACTGCTGCTGCAGCCAACCCAGTCGACCGTCTATTATTTTTACGTCATTGTTCAGCCAGTACCTCGATTTTGTTGCTATCCTCAGCACTTCGCTTTTTGTGAAGCGCTTCGACTGAAAATTGATAATTTTGAAAAATAATCACAGTACGGTTGAGAAATTATAATACAAGTATATGTAAGAGCGGCTGATTGCGCATTCTACTGATTTTCACTGCAAAATTTTCTAGCTTTATAATGGTTAAATGCTCTACTTTGAGTAGAGACAGGACTTTGAAAGAAATCAGTTATTTTGCTGGACAAGGTCCAGAATTAGGACTGTAGTAGGAACGAGAAGGAAATTAAGACTCGAATATGAAAGTTTAAAAAACAAATAGCAGCCAATATTTGCCATATTTAATCAACTTTTGATCATACATCAGCTTACAAAACCATTCATGAACTGAACTGAGATCATAGAATATTCAGCTAGGGTCAAAACCCAGTTCTTTAGATAGAGGAATAGTAACTCGAAGTCGGATTATTTGTCATCCCATTTACAGGCTGAAGTAAAACCAAGTGTACTTCTAAGTAATTGATACGAGCGACCAAGTCCTGCATTTCCTGAATCAGGATAAAGGGATTTCGCGTCAGGTAATCGCCCAGTTCGGTCATATCCATTCCAATTTTGAGCAGAAGGCGGAGTCGCGGCGCCACATCGCGCTCCCAGTTCAACTTGGCCAGCGTTGGCGCCATTTTTGTGCGCAGCTCCACAGAGAACAAATCCATTCCAAGTTCGACCAGGTTCTGTAGCAGAAGCGATATTTCTCGTGCAATTTAACACTAACCACATGCATGATGAATTCGAATAATAATTGATTAAAGCAATCTGGCGCTTCAAAAACCCACTGATCACTCATTTACTAAAGAGATAGGGATTTTAAATCAGTTGATTTCAGATTAAAATTAGATTATAAAACATGAGAATTTTAGTGTTAATAAACTCCTTGTACCTTTGAATTATCACAAAGCGAAAAATGCTGCTTAAAGCCATAAAACTGGCCAAATCATTAGAGCTCTTCAGTATTACAACAAACCATATTGTATATAATTTACGATTTCATGAATTATAAAATAAATTATAGCATTATCGACAATCACTGATGGAGAGCTCTCGCAAATGACTTTTATCTAATTGCATATATGATAAAGTATATATTGGCGTCGGCTGCATCGCATTCAGCGCTCTCACAATATGAAATTGCGTGAGAATCGCGCGCGAGTGAGATGCTCTCGCAGCTTGTCAACTAAAGCAGCGTGGGGCCTGAATATGGTAAAATAGGGTACAATAATATGACATCTACTACAATAAAATAGTTAAATTAATCTGGTACATAATGAAGAAAACTAAATTAGGTCAAATTAAACTCTACCGCACCTGTAACATCTCATAATGATTGACGAGGTTGGCAAGAGTGCGCGTGTGGGTCGGCGGAAGTGATTCAGGGTCGAATGGGTGCGGGTTACTAGGCGACGGCGGCATATTCAAATCCGAGTTTGCTAGCTCGCCCTCGTCGTATGTCACTTGGCGAAAAGTATTCACTGGACGTGGGGATTTTCTTGGCTCGTCGCCAATCTGCAATAAATATTGCACCGTCACTGTTCAGGGTAACACAATAAATGAGTACGCCTTTTTTGTCATGTTGTCGAGAATTCCTTATAGTTCAGATTGACTTTTAACAATTTATCTTTAAAACCCTGTTCATTTATATTTGAGAGCAATTATAACATATGAATTTAATTACTTAAACGACAGATGGGGCGAATTTTAAATACGGATGCTATGATTGCCTCTTTTTATGAAAGCTATAGTCCGCGTCACGGCGCGCTAGCAACATATTTTGTCTGACAGTCTGAAATTAATATTCATGATTGCAACGGAATCATTAACCCATAACCTGTCAAAGAGAATAGTGGAGGCGCTAAACGTATATGTATCATAGTGAATTCGTCCTCTTGTATCGTATACTTTCTATAATTTACATACGCCTTACGATATCATCTCCCCAAAATAAATACTTAAATATGTGATTTATTTTCTCAGAAGGCAGTACTCAGACTCGGAAAATATTCCCTTTACGTCATAATACAGTTTCGACAAAAGTGACGTCATACACTGCGCGAGCGTCGCTTCGATGTCTAAGCCGTTTAACGAAACAAACTTACAACATCTGTCTTGGAGTGCTCGTGAATTTTTAGCCGTTTCGACTCATCCAAATCCATTCCAAAAAGCTGCCTTTCTTGCCGCGATTCGCTAAGAGCTGTTGAGGCGAAGTCGTGCTCAGCCACTTCCTTGGCATCATCTGACCAATCATTGGACGTTCTATGGAATCTGCTTCGAGCAATCGATCGAACTCCTCGTCGCGAACACACTTGCACCAACCGTAGGGCTCTGTTCATTCTGTAACACGGCAATGGACGCTAATAATCACAACAATCCTTCATACACCCAGATTAACCCGAAACGAGGACAGCGAGTGCCGATGCCTCAGTCAGAGGCTCTTCAAAATAGCAGATTATAAGATATTCTTAACTTTGAATATTATTTTATTCGCGCAAATCCTAGTATTCCGCACATAACCTAACGCTTAGCGCGGTATTCTCGTTCGCGACCATACGCTAAACACGCTGCCGAATTGGCTTTCAGCCATCTCGCAATCTGGCACCCCAATGCATATGATTTTGGTACTACAATGACATCGTACATATATATATATTCATTCAGACTTAGAGAATGTTTACCTATTAGAGTTGACGTCCTCAAAATTCGTGAATGAATTTTTGAAATTTTCAAAATTAACAAACGCCTGCGGTAATGCAGACTGAATGAGTGCTACTTGCGAAGGTATCCGTCGCAATGAGCTCATGCTATGCGAGGAAAAGGAAGTATTATCCGCTAAAATTACAACGGTAGTCCCGCTAACGTTCAAAACAATGTCATTTTAAATATTATAAAAACAGCGAAAGGTAAGCTTTGATGACTCATGCGAAAAAAAGGTCGGCTTTCGACAATATCGTACATGTTCAAATGAACTTGATGCCAAGGTAAGACTGAATCTGTGTGCGTGTACAATCACCATTTGCAAGTAGACATCGGAGCTATTCCAATTTTTATCGTATCCATAATGACAAGCATTGAAATTGAAACCAACTCAGTGCATGAATATACCAGGCTATCGTATGCCTCACTTTTAAAAGTCTACGAATCTATCCGAGGACTAGTCACTGCTAAGTTTCACGCATCAACAGCAGAAGAGAATGCTTCATTAAGACATGGGCGTGGGGGCAGGGAAGTGTATAACATCTCAAAGAGGTTTCATAAACCGCGGGAAGTGTGAATGGCGCGGTTGGTTTGCACTGGATAGAATGGGATATTCGACCGTATCGGAACGGTCATACCCCAATGAGCGCCCATGTCTGCTCCGCTTCACTACCAAATAGTCAATGACTGATCCAGTTCAAAAATTCAGGATGTATCCATAAATGCGATATATTGGTGCGCAAAAAAGTAATTTTCCGCATTTAAAAGAAAAATCTGCTATTTGGGATAATCGTCTAGCGACCGGCTTGGTAATGAAGCAATGAAATGTCGCATCAGATGAACAATAATAAAGGATAAACAACAGGAAACGAATTGATTTCAATCAGCTTTAAAGAGAGAATGATATCAACCACGTGGCGAGGTTGGTCTAGTACGGCCCTAGCTGATTCGCTTTGGCAGCTGAGACGGCCGCAGACGGTCCGAGTAGCAACTGTCGCTGTTGTGCCATCTGCAACATTACACTCATAATACTGATCATGATTATGATAAACTGACAAACATAATGATAAAATTGATAATCATAATGATAATACTGATAATCATTAATCTATTGCGATCGATATCGCATCCGATTTATAATCACATTTTTTCGATTAGTAATAAGAAATCGAGCCAGACATTGTAGTTAGGCAAAGATGAGGTCGCTTTTCGGTGCTTAAATATCATTTTCCACTAAGAATAATAGTCAATTCTTAGTTTTACATGCGTAAATTGATAGAAAGAAACGCTGTCGACTTACAAAGCAGTTAGCACTAATCAATCTAAGATTTCTTGTCACTGATACGCAAACTTTGACTATATTTTTTTACTATAGGAAGATGGGATGATGCTGTTGATTATTGTTTAATCCAAGGAGCACTGATTACCAAGCAGTCAAAAAAGTGACGCGAATAACAGGGGGTAAAACAGTTTGAGAATGGCAACTATATCACAAACGGAAAACGTACTTACCTGACTCTTTTCCATGTCGCTTCGCTCCTTTTCGATGGCGTACGGTACGACCATGATCATTGCGGAAGTGGACACGATCCACAGCGTACTCTTCGCAAACGAACCGACGTTCGTCGCCAACGACCATGTCAAGTTGGCGCTCTGGAACAGGGCGACGCTTTTATGCCAATACAAAAGATGGTTAACTTTATTACAATTTACGCTTACCGTGCACGTTTACAGGACAAATTTTTAATGTTAGCAACTTCTAATATATTAAAATCCAATTTATTGTACCAATCCAATTTATTGTACCTGAGTTGAGTGCAAAGAGCCAAAATATTCTCAATTTCTCTAGCGAATAACAAAACAGGCTTCTTAAAAATAAAAAGATGTGCTCTCCACGCATTAACATTGCATAATCAAGATTGGTAGCAAACATTTAATGCACGCGTACCGTGACGATACCCCTTCGTAGCCAATCAGGGAACATCTCGCCGAGACCAACAAATCGCTCCCCTAGTGTCTCTTCGACATCCTCATCGTCCAATTCTTCCTCTACGCGTCGATCAATAACTTCCACTACCTCCATTGCTCTATTTCTTCCGTTTGATCAATGAAAAAACTCTGAATTGTGACAATATAAACAATCAATAATCAGGACAGCAGCGTATTCTATTGATACGGTATCAGCGTTTTGCTCTGATCTCAACGATTTAAATGCTGTCTAAAGACGAAAATAAAGAATATTAGTATACTGCACCATAATGTTATTATAATCGAGCGGATTTGCTAAAATACTTTCATAATAAAGTCTCAAAGAGGATATACAACCAATATCAGTTGTCTACTTTAGACCAAGTTTTGAGCGAAAACATAGGGTAGAAAGGTAGGAGGGTTTAACGGGATCGGAAGGCTCCCATCCCACTAAAGACTGAATGCAAAGCCCGCAATCTTACGCATTTGTAATCTTAAGTCGTACATCACGTCCCCTTTTCTCGCTAAAGCCCCTTCTACTGTCACAATGCGCACACAACGACATATTTAGCAGTATAAGAGAAAGACTGTCGACAGACGGACCGTAGCAAACATCGGATGAAGGAATAGCAATAAAAGTGCTGTTTTTGAAACATCTTTACTGTTTTCAAATGCACCTGCTCAGTAAACGAACAACAGCAAAAAATTCATCAAAGTTTTCAATGGCGAAACAATTTGATGGTCATAATCGTGCCTCAGTTAAGTGCTTTAATACCAGATTTGTATCAACTCGCTCTTACAGGAGTTCAAGGTGCGAGAACAAAGAAATCAAAGGGTCTAAATTCAAGGCCACGGCCTCTTGGCCTTAACTGCCATCTGTTTCTGCCCTATGTACCCCACACACCCCCGGTTCAATCCCCGCATGGTCGTAATATTCGTACATTCAGACGAGAGCATAAAAACTAACCTAATCATAGCTCTAAAACGAGAAAAAGGGGCCCATTTATCATAGATCTGTATAAAAGCACTAAACCGCACGAAAGATCAACGGGTCAGTAACAGTCAGTGCCAAAATCAACGGGTCATTCGGTGTCCATGGCGACAGGCTTAGCGGTGGTAGTGGAAGGGGTGGTGGTCGACTTGCGGCCTTCCTCCTCGACGAGGATCTTGGCGGACGTCTTCGCGTCGAGGAACAACTGGGAACATTCCAGAACATCGCTCTCCTCGACCACCTCCCGTCCATTCACCTGAGCCATTAGTTTGGCCGGGGTCAGCAACTGTACTACATAACTGAAACGAGGTTGGAACATTTCGACTGCCATATTAAGATGATGCATCAATTATTCGATCAATTATCAATCATTCGATATCAAGACTTAATAATCGGTCATCATTCGCTAGCTAGAGATACTTGTTGCACCAAATAAGGTAGACAAATAAGCAAGAACTATAACCAACCGAAGAGAGCTTCTCGATCCGATATCGCTAAGCAGCTTCATCGCCGTCTCGTCCAACGTGACCCCTTCGGCCTCCGCGCGCAGTTTTACAATCTAATCACAAGAGAATAGCGCCTTATTTCATTATAACTCGCTAACAGAAATTGTTTACATCGTTAATCTCGTCGGGCGTGTAGGGCTTCGTCTGGATCATAAGCACTCGATCCAGCATTTCACTCGGGACTCCGTGCGTTGCGATCATATCTGTTCCCCTGAAACAAGCGCATAATCGTATTACTGAGAGAGATACACAGTCTTCGTTACGGAACCTAAATACAGAGACCATCGCATACTGTATTATATGTAAACAGTGCTATTAGATTTATAATTATGGTCACCTGCTTACATCTCTTTCCCTATGTTTTAACTATAATTTTCGCGCCTATTTCCCCAACTTGTGTACAAATGTTATCAACCATTAAAGTAGTCTAATTGTTTTCGACCAGGAAGCATTCATTTCTGATGGACTGATCAAAAGACAATGGACCGGTTCCATAATCGTGTCCTAAGTCATTCTTAAGTTATGCATTACTTAACCCCATTATGAAGCATAGCGCTGAGTATCGCTATGAATTGCTTAACTTTAGGAAACGATTATGGAACCGGCCCAATGAATCCGAACAAAACGCATTTAAATCGCATTATACTTTACAATTATTTCCTTATACACTGCAACAAAATTCGAGGTAATTTAATAAGTTAAGTTCACGTATGACTCTCTGGTAGGATGAAAATTGCTCAAAAAACTTTCGTAGCAAAAATTGAGACATTTCCACTAAATAATCTATTCTGTACTGCCGTACCGACGCTAAGAACCAAAAAGCCATTCCCATTTGGAACAATAATCAACAGTAACATAATTAAGAAACACATAGGAATGCGCAATCTAAATAAAGACGCGCAGTTAAAATACAAGCCAAAAAGAGAATGCTTTAAAAGTATTCTCTTCGAAGCCGATATTAGTGAAAATACGCGAGGAACTCACCTGACTTTACAGCGGCCGCGGTTAGTGGCGAAAACGACGATGGGACTGATGGTAGATTCGAGGGCGCGATGGAGGTAAGTGAAACATTCGAGATCGAGCATGTGCACCTCGTCGATGAATAGTACGCCGGGCAGCAGCTCCGCGATGCCCTGATCGATGTAGTCGTTCACCACTTTATTGATCTCGCTGCGAAGACGATCTAAATCACTTTTGCCTTCTTATTGTGCTATTATATTTTACGAAGCCTATTCACTCGTTTTTAACATGATTTGCTGATGTTCAGGCATACTTGCAAGTAGGATATTTGAACTCTCAGCGCAGTCTTTTTTCATCATAGGATTTTGAAAAAATGATGAAGAGAAACTATAATCACCTTTGCGACGAACATTTATTAAGATCAATCGCATTTATCTCATTTAAATAAAGAATATCTCCAGTATTGTCGTTCGCCAACCTTCGAAAAAGATCCACTAAAAAGTGTACAAAACAACTTTGACTAAATATTGCATCTGTATTCAGGAGCGCCATAAACGCCGATAAATCCGGCAAAAGGCCAATTACCGATGCCGAGCGTAAGGTAAGATTGCCATCTAATTATTCATTTATCACGAAGTCTGCTCACCAGTGATTTCGGATTTCTTGGGCTTGATCATCTGTCCGAGAAGGGAGAGCATGTCGCCCTGTTGTCCCTGAGGGCGGGCGTTGGCCATGTCGAGATCGTGAAGGGTGACGTCCTGGACGACCTCTTTCGTCTTATGCACGTCGCCCTTTGGCAGCGGGACGAATTCATCCGCTTCCAAGTCGAACTCGGCCGCATACGCGTCGCATCGTCCCAAACGCTGTAAATATATAATCCTCATTTTTTAGTCAGTGACAAGAAAGTGAAGTGTTGGTCCCGAAGCGATAAAGACTAATAGTATGAATGTCTCAGCGAACGTGCTCAATTTAGCTATCGATACTAAGCGTGTTATGGTGTTCCCTTTGGCTCTCGATTCCTGATCGAAAAATTTTGCCAATAGAAGCGACTAAAAATAAAACCTTTTAAAAGAATGCATACCTTGACAGATCCAGTATTTGCTTCAATGTGAATGACATCGCCAGCTTCGACCTTCTGCTTCAGGAGACCGTCATAAATGGAAGGGTCTAGCTTGAGCTGCTTGGTGCCCTTCGTCGTCTTCAGGGTGAGCAGTACGTGGGACAACGCCTTTCCGTATCCGCCCAAGGGATTTTCTGTCTCCAACGGCGCCAATTCGGTCACCTCGCCTTCGTATACTTCCTTCTTTTCCTTCACACGAAGTCCTGAAGTATCAAAACTCATAAATATTTGCTTTCCATTGCAACTGGCCCTAACATTATTATGTTTCTTTCTATAAGTTTTATTCAGAAATTTGTTGATTACAATGAAATTTGTTTATGTCAGTACTTGGAGGGGAGGCCAAAATTACCGTTAAAAAGGGAAATACTAGTATATGCAAAAGAGGTATTAACGAATTTCACACTATACTGCAAGCAACTATTGCGAATCGATGCATGGTTTTCTTCCGATAAAACTGCGCCGCCGTCGCCGGATCTCCATTACAATGAATGCAAAGGCAATCAATCTTGAGACTTCGATACTGCCATAAACATTCAAAGATAACACACCGATTGCGCGTCGAAAGTTTTCCATAAGCACTTCGGTTTTCTTCACTTCGGCAGAGTAGACTTCAGATCCGACCATAGGACAGAACGGTACTTTGTCTCCGAGTTCCTGAGCCATGGCCAGCGCAATCGCTGTCTGCAACGATCAACCAATGCGTGTGAAACGTCTCGCTTATATTTGATACAGTAAAACCCGGATATAAGAGCATTGTCGGGAAATCGAAAAATTGCTCTTATATCCGGGGTGCTCTCATATGCGGGGTCGGCCATTTTGTGCAACATTNACAAACGGGAAATCGAAAAATTGCTCTTATATCCGGGGTGCTCTTATATGCGGGGTCGGCCATTTTGTGCAACATTTTATGTTAGAAACATGTCAAATACTGTAATGCATGTTAGAACATACTGTTCATCGAACAATATCCCGTTTTAAGAACAACTTAGGCATACCAATTCACGAAAAGTAGTCATTTATATTAGATTGAACGAATGTGCAGTAAAACCGCTCACAGTGAGGGTCAACGTATAGTTTAGCTATGGTCGGGTGTACTGACCGACATGTTAGTTGACCACGATTTTGTTTATTTTGGTGCCTTTTTCTGTCAAAACAAGTGTATAAGAGCAAGTATATTTGAGAACTCTATTTAAGATATTGTGTTCAGAGCATCTAGAGCAAGCGAGCTCAAGTTGTAGAGCCGGTTAAATAGTGGCAAAATATCAAGAGCTCGATTCCCACGTCCCCTGTGAATCTTCTAAAGTGAACTCGAACATTATGGGAATCGAACCCGCGACCTTTTGCTTACTATTACACCGGCTTTGTCACTTGAACTGGCAGGCTTTTGTCATTTTATGGGGTGCTTGCTCTTATATCCGGGTCTCGGCTACAAAATCCGTCAAAAAAATTGCTCTTATATCCGAGTTGCTCTTATATCCGTGTCTCTTATATCCGTGGTCGGCTCCTATGTTATAGCATAGTACAGGTGCACGGGAAATCGAAAAATTGCTCTTATATCCGAGTTGCTCTTATATCCGTGTCTCTTATATCCGGGTTTTACTGTATTATATATTTGGCGCATAAATTGCTCATCCGCAGTCAAAATAATAGGTTTAAAAATAGAAATAATATCTTTAAGGAGTAATAAATACAATACTCATAGTAATAAAATAACAAATCAAAAAGCAATAAAAGTAAAATAAAATGACAAACCTTTCCGGTTCCCGGCGGACCGGCGAGAAGCACCGCGCGACCGGCCATTTTCTTCAGCTGAACGAGATCGACGACAATGCCGGCGGCGGTGCGCGCATCAACTTGTCCGATGAATCCGCAGGCGTGCGACTTTGCCAGGTGACTGTCCGGGTCCAGTCCCAGTCCCTTCACATGGCTAAAAGGAATTCGTGAAATTTATATTTGAACTATTGCCCAATTGATATTACTCGTTACGCACATTTAATGTGTGGCATTGTAGTGTAATCCTTAATCAGGTGCGCCAAATCGCATTCAACTATCGCATACTATTTTTCATAAAATATCTTTAATCTAACAGTAACTTTGCTATCTTTCAACAAAATCGTTCACTGACACTTTAATGCATCTACTCAGTTCGACGCACAAAAGTAACTGTAGCAGGGTTTGGGCTCCAAAGTGAACTAAAGTGAACAGAGTTCTGCATGCAACCTAGATATGTTTAATGTCTACAATGTACACTTTAAAGGGGAACTACGGTGAAAAATTATTTTTTGATATGTTGTCAAGTCGAACACGCTGATCATCGCTGCGCATTCAGTTTTTTCAGATTCGACCCCCTTAAAAAGTTATAACCCATTAAAGATTTGTTCGACGTGCAGAGGATACGGAACGTAAACGACAGTATCAAGTTTGTAAATACTACGCTACGAAACCCGCTACAGTTTGAAATTCGTGTTATATAAGATGATACGCAGTCAGTGCGGCTCAAAAGCCTCTTTCAAACGACAAGAACATATAATAATTTAGTAGAAACCATTTC
>NIUQ01003983.1:0-15255 GCA_002796945.1 Plectus sambesii
AGAATTGGTGCCAACAGGTCTGACATGCCTTGGATGTAGCCTATTGCCGGACACATCACGGCGTAGTTCATTAGAATGTTCCTGAATAAGGAATGATTAGGTGTTTTTTGAATTTGCATAATTTGCATATGATCAAATATTTTAAGGCCGTTATAAAATCGCGGTTTACTCTTGAGCAAGATACTGATAACGATAACGATTATGATAACGATAAGATACTGATGATGCAATATTCGCAGTTAAATGCATTGCTCTCACTAAACTACAGTACACCACACGGCAGGTATAAGCATAAAACACGAGTCATTTAGCTTTATATGAAGCGAAAGTAAAGGATCAATAGAGGAATTTCATCACTTACTTCATAATATCCATATTCGGATTGTCATCTCCTTCATAGAACGGATTTTTCCTATCTGTCCGTACAACATCTTTAGTGACAGTATTTTCAACACTCTGCCAAGTGGGGCCGCCAGCCCTCAGACAGTCTTTCATCCTAAAAATAATGCATGTGTCACACTGTGGAGTCACAATTAGTACAAACAGTAATCGAACAATCGTATGAGACTAAAGCAATCCAAGAATTATAAATAGCACTGGTAGTTAACCTGTAAGTTCATAGAACTGAATTTGTACTGACACGCTCAGCATGATATCCTTATAGAACCTCTATGCCCACGGCTGTGCATTGTGCTTTGATGAGCAAGGTTTAAAAGAGATCCTAAAGGAAGTCTTCCTCTAAAGTAGTCTCATTAGCGCAGCACAGTTTGTTTGCTACTATTAGCATCTACATCGCTTCAGAACCCAGAATTATAGTAGAGAAATCAGAGCGGACACTATTAGAGACTGCCATTTTCCTAAATGTCGTCGTGAGACTAGGAAAGCTACTGTAAGTTTAGCGCTGTGACCCAGTTTAGAGCAGGGTATAACAAAGTACAGCCAAGCGCTTATTCATATTCTACTGCATACTGTTTATGAGCTGTTTTTAGTCAAACTTTGCCGATCAGTAATAATAAATCTCGCCATGCACCATAGTCGAGCTCGCTTTTCAGTGCAAAATCACCGTTTATCCCCTCGAATGACAGTCGTTTGTTGATTTTTACGTGCGTAACTAACGCCAAAGTAATATTAAGAAGCGTTATCGACTTTCGAAGCAGTTTTCAATCTAAGATGCCTTTTTATTGATCGGCAGATTTTGACTGTACTTCAAAAGTGGAAAACCAAAAAACGAACCTCCGCTTCCTGATTGATTGGTACTCGAGGAAGAGATCATTTCGAATAGTGTCTCTTTGTTCCCGCGTTGAGTTCCAAGGATATACCCGAAGCATAAACGGCCAGGCCTCGCGCCGTAATGATACGTCCATTGATGCGAAGAAAATAGCCTGTAATAATTGTAGTCATGTAAGAGTATTAATAGATGCGGAACACTTTGTGAACAGCGTGCAACTCCATAGTTATTACTGACTTTTAACGCGTTTTCCCTTGAATAATCATTCGTCAACGGACGTGACTGTAACACAGTGTAGTAACAGTGATCAACTAAGATTCATTTGATCAGTCGTTTGGTTTATTGCTCGCCTGCCAAGAGGTTTCATTCTACTTTCGTTATAACTGTACATAGCTGTATTGATGCGGTTCCGTTATATGGGGAATGATTTATCCAAACAAGAGCCGTGACACAAACTCTCACTACCATACCCGTAGCACCGCAGTTGAAGCAGTTAAAGCTTACCTTTCGAATAGTGAAATTATCGTCGATTCCACCATCTTTATTGGTCGAGGCGCGCCAAAAGTCCCAATCGACGCGATCATAGAGTCCGTCTTCAGGATCGAGCTCGCCCTTTGAGATTTCCGGATGACAAACGCCGAAATGTCTGTCTGGCATTGGACTAGGCGAACCCTAAATGAGGAGATTATAAATATTTCTCATTTTAAAACAAATTTCTACAAACATCTGTCAAAGCACAGTTTCTACCGGCTGCTGGACGAATGCCACTACATTGCGTTAAGTACGACTCAAGCTAAAGTACGCGATAAGAAACTGGCCCAAAGTATATCTCTAAATTGCGACTTGAGCTAAAGAACGCAATAAGAAACTGACCCAAAGTGTATCCCAGAAGTGCGACTTAAGCTAAAGCGCGCGATGTGAAACCTGCCCATTCTAATGTCAAAATTAGTGCACCTCTTTGACACTTTTGGCCCTAACCGCATTCCACTGCTCGAAGATTTGCGCCAGTTTGTCAAGGCCGCCGTGGTGGAAGTGGAGGATTTTGTACTGCGCCTCGGGGCTTGCGATCACCAACTGACCGCAGGTGCATTCTGGATTACTGTAGAACAGGCGCATCGAACGCATTTTTCCTGAAAATCACGCGGTGATTAACGCCTTTTCCACTTTAATTAAGACACTATTCATACCAAGCACTACCTTGTCCATTTGAAAGTGGACACATTTTATATTGATTTATCTTAGAAAATGTCTTTTTTCACTTGAAAAATGTCACCTTTGTATTGAGAAATATTCATGTAAAACTGGGAATGGTATATCTCCGCACGCTACAGCACGTTATACCATAATCTTGCACATTTACAAAGGCTTTATGAAACTGGCCCCTCAGGACTGAAAATTAACGAGAAACAGTCAAATCAGAAAAGATCTCACCTAGATTAACAGAGAACAGCGACGCGGCTGGGGATTTCTGATGGAACTGAACGCGACCGGTGGCGATATCGACGGAAGAATCATTGGGCCCGTCGCTGGGTCGAATTCCGTCAGGAAGCATCAGGTTGTGCGCCTGAGCGAACTGCTCGGGGGACGATTCGAATATGTCCGCCAACTCCTTGTATCGGTCCAGAAGCGACGAGAGTGTCTCTCCCGTTAAACTGCCTGAAAATTGTTTAGTTAAACTTTTTCTTACAAAGAATTTCATCATTATTTGTCAGCTTTGCACTGCATTTCGTGAGGAGATTTTTAGAAGGTTCTTAAATTCCCTAGGATATTTCGCATCACGCTGGGCGTGTGATCAGAACTTGTAGAAAGTTCCCAAAGGTTTCTCAGATGTCATTATATAATCATAAATGATTGGCGATACAGGGTGTTTCTCCTTCATTATAACTTGATCTTCCTGTCTCTCTTATTCCGCCTAGCAGTACTTGTTCCCTATTATTGCTCCATAATAAACCCGTCTGTACATTTGTGAAGCCGACCCCCTGACAGAAAGCCGTGATGTACAACCCCTTACATAGCTCAGCGTCCTTACGTCAAAGTTTTATACTACTAGCTGGATCTACCTAAATATCGCTTGCTAATAATGTAACTAGTCTTTACTCTCATATGCTCCCGAATAAAGCGGTCTGCTCAGCTATCTACTCTGCGCAGCACCACCCAGATATCACAAAAGCCTTACCGATCGGAGTCTCGGCGATTCGGCCGCCCTCATCGTCGGAACTGTTGTAGGGCGAGCTATCGCCGCCGTCTTCTCTGTCCGAGGCTTCATCAGCTCCCGAAGTCGCTGCGCTGTGGTCGCTGTCGCCGCCGCTGCCGCTACCTCCTGGCGCCATCGGCGTGTGCGGAATGACATTTATGCTCGGTACGCCCAATCCACCTCCATTGTTTGCCTGTATCAAGACAACCAATCAAATATTGCACACGGCGCTCTTCAATGGACGGTTTACGGTAGGGAGGGGGGCGTAAGATCTGGGTACAGCATGCAGCGACCGTGACCGGAACTTACACCCCACCAACTTTCTAAATACAGTAAATTATTTTTACATTCCACTGTGTTGATTTGATAACGCACAATTTGCGAACACAGTGGGGTGTAATAATAAATTACTGTATATAGACAGTTGGTGGGGTGTAGTTCCGGCACCTACAGCGACAGAATAGTTAAAAATGACCTACAGCAGGAAGAAGAGTGGTGTTGAACGTGGAAGGACGGGTCTTGCCAGCGGAAGAGGTGACAGTGAGCTGGTCTCCTGTCATCTCCACACTGATCTCCACGGCGTCTTCTTCTGTGGGCGTCGGGTCTGTCTCCTCTTGATCCTATCGTCAAAATTTTAAATCAGTAACAAAGTTTCAAAGTAGATACTGTAGAGCGCCAATTCAAACATATCTTTGGCACGGATGCCATCAAGGAAAACCTCAGGGGAGATGGTTTTCCTGTTACTGGTAAAGAAATTTCGACAGTTAATCAATTGCCAACTTCAAATACATCAAAAGTCGTCAACATTGCTGTCAAATTTGTCAAACTTGCGTTCTAATTGAGTGCAGAGATGACAAAAGTGAATGCAAGCTTGACGAATAATGATGAAAGACTCTGGAAGCACATTATGTGACGTCATTCAGGCACGCAAATTTTTGATGCTAATATAAGTACTAATTGGTTTAAATGGCAAAAGAGAACTACCTGAGGGATTTCGACGTCAGTTTCGCTCGTCGGCGTCGTCGTTTCGCCTACGGTATCGTGGCAGGACCCGCTTGAATCGCTGCTCGACTCTCGTCGCGGTTTCTGAAACAGAACAATAGGTGAAGAAGTTATGCAGAACAGAGATAAATTAATCATTTTTAGCACTATTTATACGATTATAGACATCAATTAAGAGTGAATAATGCATTCAGAAATAGAAACAGCGGTCAAAAATAAAATTTCGTCTATTCAATAGGCACTCAAAAGCAAACATTCCGTAAATTTTATCTCTAATCCACTCAACTAGTAAAGAAATTGGCTTGGCTGTCCTTGGTGATTGAAAGCATAAAGAGGTAATAAAGCGCGTTTAAAGCAGCTTCTATGATAATTAGCTTCTCTTAGTTTGGTTGATAATTCATTATCACCTTATCACCCTGAAGATGGCGAAGCTTGATCCGCGCCCTGGCGTCATTAGCGGAGTTTCTTGGAGAAATGCATCGAATGCTTCCAGGGTTCTTTTCGAGCGTCGAATTGGGTAGCCACTGCAACATCGGTTTCAACTTAGGCTTAGGCTTACATACCATTACATTAACATTTGCAATCATCACAAATCATCATTGGAGAAGATGTGTATTGTGTTTCAAATATTGCCAGAGATATTAGGGATTTATGTTGGTGTGCTTAATAAACGAGCAACGTCCTAACAATTGACTAATGCAGGAGAGCGGTCGGGACGCAACCGCTCGGCGGGCGAACATAAAAACGCCTACATGACAAAACGAATCTTCATCTATTACCGCGAGTGCATGGTGTGATAATGAGATATCGTCAAAACACACTATATCATAAACGCACAGTGTTTCATAAATCCCGAACAGTTTTGCTGCTTTGTTGAACAAAAATAATAAAAGCGACGACTACAGTACCTGCAAAATGAGCGTTACGCCGAGTTGATCGTCGTGCTGACAGTGAATGGTCAGATAGCCCGGTGAGTGAAGCAAACCATCCACGGTGTCCGTTTTCTTCGGCGGGTGGACACAGACGTTGTTCTTTGAATAGACTATGTCGCCGTCCTTACCCAGAAAGCTCACGCCTCCGCCTGAATCAAGATGGGATCTTTAAAAGGCGCACTCTTTATCGTGTAGACTAAATTGATAGAAGCAGTGCTGCTAAAGCTCTAAAGGAGTGTACTGTTTTCAAATGAATTTCATTCCTCCCCTAATGTTCAATGGCCAAAATCTTCAACTATCAAAACTGCGGAATTGTGAGATCGCGGAGTTGCAAGAGTGGTGATTGTTCAAAACTGGAAAAGGACCTATCACCGCGCTTGCGACTCTGGACTTTCGCAATTCTGCAATTGCAATAGTTCTCTGAAATTAGCCCATGTTTGGATCATGCTACCAAAATAGAGCGGGTAACAAGGTAGGTTTAGCGTATAATGCGCTAGCTATAGAAAGAGAGCTAATTTGGCCCGCGTGGTGACTTCTGTTTGCCGACAGTGTCTTTCAAAATGAACCCCCTGGGCTATATTCTGTTGTGCAACATTTCCACTTTGAAAAGAACACTTTCCAATTCAATGAGGATATTTTCCTAGTCGAAGAAGTCATTTTACATATTGATTTGACTTGAAAAGTATCCGTAGGAAATTTGATTCTGAAACTGTGCTTTCTTAAGCGTAAATAGGATATACAGTACATAGCTCTGTCGCATGTATCGAATTTTATTGCACGCAAACATATAGTGGCTCATGATGCCTTCTGCATGCAAAAAATATTTATTGCACGTATGTGCACCGCAAGAGTTTGAAAAGTCTTCTTTTCAAGAGAGAAAGTGCAAAAAATTAGTATGGGACCGAAAACGAATGCAGTACCTCGCAAATGATTCAGGGCGCCAGTTGCTTTCTTGAACAGATCACTGAAGCCCGCCATATCGTCTTGAAGTGTCAAACACTCTTATAATACCGCGCCGTCACTGTTCCGATATCGTTCGTCCTGGTCCCCCGGTCGATTAGAATCTAAAATTAGTAACATTTTGGAAAGTAAGAAAGAAAATGCACTCATCTGCAAGCGTCATTAATAATATAATCCAGCGACACACCGCTGCGTGTAAATTTAAATTATTCATAAATTTGAACTACTTGCAGTGTACTTGCACGATTAGCTGTTACAAACAAGCTGGCGTAAAAAGCATTGAAGTGGTGGTAGCCGACTATAACCCTTTACCGGCAATGGCTTCGATTTGCAATGGAATAAAATCAGCTACGGAATGCATATCTTGAAAATAGTTGCAAGAGTGAAAACGGTGGAACTCCTTATCTTTGGATGATACTGACATATCGCAACATCGAACGACCTCTACAGTAAGCTATCGCCATCAACTTGAAATAAAATGTAAAGCCAACAATGCCGCTGCGAATGCCTACATTTCTACAAGTCAAAGCCGCCGCTAAATGAACATGCGATTGCAAAAATGATAACCGCAAATAATCCCTCTCTGCATTCTTAACGAAAATCCAGGAGCCTCTTTTTTGAAGTTCTACTTTACAGCTACCAGCAGTAGTCAAGTGGTTATGACGGTAAAACTTCGTCGCCCTGCCACATCTGCCTAAATAGCTCCTTGCTGAACGATTAGGAGTACGACTGCAGAATGGAAACTGCACTATTATTTCTGATTTTCCATCAAGACTTCGAAGAATTCTTCTTTCAAATGCTACATTACGTCACGCTTAGCATCAGTTATCAAGTGGGTGTGAATGAAAATTCGAACCGCCCGGCCACCCTAGCCTATTGAATGCTCCTTGTTTGAGCCGGCCACAAATAACGGAGCAGAGCGAACAGCAGTCACGCCGGTGGCGCTGGTTAGCCTGAGCCGCCAAGCGTGTGCGCGTTTCTAATCGATCGCCAACAGTGGCGACGGCAGTCGCGAGGGACGATACTCCACTCGCAGTAATTTACTTCCTTTAACGCGCATAGTCGTGTCTCGAAAGAAATTAAGTGTATTGAAGGTATGAATGAAGGTGGGATCAAAGGTTGACCGACTGCCACCTGTAGCCTATTTTTTATGAAACTTTGCAGCTGCAGAATCATGGAATAGAAAGTGTGTTGAGTGGTCTTTTTGAATAATTGTCGTACTCACGATTTCGTTCTTCTGCAGTTGCAATGGTTTTTATGAAATTGGCCCTCCAGTTATCGAGTTCTCAGGGCTTCCCGTACTTTTTAAAGGTGAGCGCATAAACTTTAGATGAAACCAGGGATATCCCTCTCCGCGATGATGGATTTATTGGTTACGATCTCAAGTGTTTAAGGTGGTTTCTACAGTTCATTGCTTTGTGCGTTGGGACTACTGAAGTCCTTACACCGATAACTGACAAAACGTTCTGTCATCATATCTATTATAGCAAAATACGGATGAAAGGCGCAGCTGCCGCTCGTGGCACCGCCCGAAGTTTAAATCATACTTGCATTTTTTCGATTACCAATAAGACGGCACCTTCAGAATTTACAGCACACTAACCGCAAAATCATTTTGCGCACCAAAGCTAAGAATATCAGATGTTTTGGGTGAGAAATAAAGGTGTTCGCAATGAAAATAATGATGTTGTCTGACGCTTCGGTTTTAAACCGTAATTCTTTTTCTACAAAAAATACGGATACTGCCATATCAATAAAGTGCGCTCATAAGAGAGAAAACAACAACTGGGGGGCCTTAGAAGGCTTGCATATATTTGCGTCATCCATTTAACCCCGGGCTACAATAAAGCCTTCCGATTTAGAGGAGCGAGGCAAGAGATGTCGGGACGATAAGGGCAGGTTTGCAAACATTTAGAAAAGACATTCACTATTCATCGCGTGAACTCTAACGGATTGTAAATTTGCACATTCGCTGTCTGGTCGAAATGCGCTACAGTTTAAATGAGTTCAGTGTGGTTTGCGTATAAACTACGGCATGTAAATTTCTTAAAATCAGCAGTGGATTCCGGCGAATCTGGCAGTTCCAAATTATTTTCTCATATTTACTCAGTCCACACCAGTGGGCGAGCAAAGAGAGAATTTCATTGCTCTCTGATGTTAGCTTAATCATATTATTATCAATTTGCATGGATGTTATCATGAGTAATCAATACGGGTTACTTTGTGTAATCTGGCGGGACGCAAGTCCCAAATAACGAACAGTCAAGTCAGGTCCTCTAGAAATTCCTCTTCTCAGCTGCACACTCACAAACCCAGGCCCGTGGGTCGACCTAACGCATCCAAGCCACGATAATAACCTCACATAGAAAGCATAATAACCATTTACGATGGCGAATCGTCGCCGCGTCTCATGAACGGCTACGGCCGTCGTCGACCGATATTGCCGTCAGTTTTCGATCAATATGCGCCGGCTATTGCGTTCAAACTGCCTAGAACAGAAGCAACAGCGGAAGCGGGGGTGTTAGCGAGAAAATGAGAACATGACGACCAGGGGGAGAGAGGGTACTGAACGACATCTAACATGGCCTACATGATTACCTTCAATGTGCTTGATAATGTAGTGTGATTTTGCATTTTTTTGCATCTTTTGCGTATGATCATTTACGGTGCGTGTTCCGAGATGCTTTAAACGCATATTCGGATCTGACGTCTATGTCAATGCCATACTTTCTTCAAGGTTAAGCCTTTTCAAAGAGGTCTCGATCATATATACTGAACAATGGGAAAGATTACCATGCCGGTAGTCGACTCAAATTACGATTTTCTTCCAAAAGAAGCGTATTTATCGCAAAAAATCGCCACCTTCCACAGATTATTCTACAACGAAATTACTCCTAACTTTCAAAATTCAAGATTTTACGTGCTGCAACGGTGCATTTTGTTTTCAAAAATGTCACCTGTAACCCTTTTCGTCCGCCATCCTTCATCGTAAACGAAACCATTGTAAGTCGTGGTCAGACTAATGAAAGTTGAGCAATATCCGCGGCTATATCATACCCTAAGCTCCTTCTTGTTATCTGTACTCACAGAGTCCGGTTGAAAAGCGCCTAACACCAGTACGTCTATATTTACCATTCCATGCAAAACATAGAAAATCGACGACGTGCGCAGCCACTCGTTGCTTAGCCGCTCCTATGTTTTGCATTGGCGGTTACGGTCTTGGTCTCGCGGGGAAGGTAAATTGGCGTACTGGTGTTAGGCGCTTGTGTCCGGTTGGTCCTCCACTGCTCTCCTATTCATACCTCAGTTTTCAGTTACTCGCACGACCGCTCGTCGCGTTCATAAATTGTCGCCACCGATCCCAACAGAAATCAAACGAATAGAGAGCTTCAACAGCTTCCGAGAACCAAAGCAATCATACTGTAACAGAGCGCGTTGGCGATGTGTTATCTCCTGTGGTTGAAAATCTTTTATTATTTCTTTCGTACGGCGGCAGTCTATAACTAACAATTCAATAATCTTGTTTTGACTAAACCGTACAAATAATCGCAATCTTGTCAAATATGAGCAGGGAAGTAGTGCGCGCAAGTACCATATTGTCAAGGAATAGAGCCATGACGATACTGAATTATCAGTCGACATTAAAATTTTATTTTTCAACTGATTTATTACTTCGCGAAAAGATTGACAGAAGCACAAGATAGTTTCAGGCATTTTGCCTTAAAACCAAAATCACCTCTTCAAATTCTCGCCCCACCAACCTCTCTATTCTTGACAAGTACAGCGCTCACAAAGAGGAATACAAAACGCCTAAGTCGGGGTTACTATGACGGCGGTGATGAACACTAAGAGCTACAAATGACGTCACCAGCTGACAGCGCGTCATAATCACCCCACAGAACGAATACCATCGTCTAGTGACCACCGCCCTCATGGGGTTCGTGACCGTGCTCATCGTACGCTCGGGCCCACTTGTAGTCGCTGTGCCGCTTGATGACGTCGGGGTCTCTCGGATCCTCCTGGTCGTTGAACAAGACTGAAAGAAGAGCAGATTTAGTGATATGTTGATAGCCGGATAATTTCAGGAATAAGGCAACATTTTGCTACTACAGCTGTGCTTCGCGATAATAAGTAATACAATCGAATACTAAGTTTGCAAAAAATTTAAGATGAAATATTTCCAAGTTTACTAGTGTTCATAAATTTATCTATTTCCTAATTACGACGCTTTGGAGAGAATCAGATGACTTTAACAGAAAGCTTCGACAATGCAGAAACACTTACACTACACTGCCAGAGAAAAGACCCAATCAAAATCTAAACTGCAAGGACCTAATAGTCACTGTTCCATTGCGTACTGAATAAACCATTACACAATATTTTAATAAAGTATATAATTAAATTTCGTCATCCGTGTAACTATGACAAATATGCGATCATCGACTTGTGTCTCTCGCAAGTAAGTTCTCATCATTTGACGATATTCTGAAATTTAATGGAAGGGGGAGTCGAACCAGCGAGGGTTCAATTTGAGCGCGGGGCCTCAATCGATTGCTCCACGATAACCAGTTCAATATTGCCACTTAACAGACCCCTATAAAAAGCCCCTTGCGACAATTCGAATAGCGTTGTTAATTGATCAGCTGATTTACAACGTCAATAAGATAAAAGGAAGCATTGTCAACTCATTGAAATTATATTTGAGTTACAACTACTACAGGATAATCATATGTACAACAAGTAGATCAAAAATATTGCGCCGCTCACAATTTTCGGATATTTACCCCCTCATGCCATAAAAATAGTCGACGAGTTACCCCCTAGAACCAGCGTGACTGTATCTTAAAATTAGGCTAGTGGAACTTGAGCATTCCCTACTGAACACACATGCTGCACTATATCGTCAAATTGAATTCAAATTGTGAACCACCATCGAATAGAGCTTTCGATTCTAGAGAAAATGACGCTTCCCAATCCAGTCCATAACATCGTAACGCAATAAACTGCATAAGCCCAGCGCAATGCCCACTTTTGAACAAGCCCACCCACGCAAATAGTCAACTAAAGTACACCCTTTACACTCGAATAAGGACACTTTCCAAATGAAAAGGGACCCAAACCTACATAGAAATTGTCCTTCTTGATTCGGAAAACGTTCTCTTTGCATTGAAATGTATCCTTATTCAAGAAAAATGATATAAGCTCGTGAGATTCGCAATAAAAATTCGAGATATAAATAAACTCCAATATGTCAATTCAAACGCAAGCGGTAGAAACAGTCGAAAACGTAAGATGGGGACTTACAGATCTCGCCTTCTTTGTAGGGATCCATGAAGGCACCGGGGAAGTAGTGCATCTTCTCCTCATCGGTCATATGCTCGATCGGCGGCATCTTTGCGTATTTCTCCTCCTGAAATATGATAGAAATTCCATACAATTAAGAAAATATCTGTCCATCCTCCAACAAATTCATATCCCCTACTGTACCCCATCAACAACCCTTCTGCATCGGTTGCATCGTTTTCAGGAGTTACTGCATTTAAAAAGAAATTATTCGCAAATCAGAGGTTATATGAGAGTGTCAAATGGGTTCTTACTTACCGCAGCGCTGTTCAACTTCAGTTCGCCGGTTAAATTCTTCTTTTCCGCTTCAATGTTCGCCTTCTGAAATAAACAAAAACATTGTTATCGATGAACAGCGATCAATCCTTTCAAAGTGAGACAGAGCGTAGAATAGTAAGCGCTTAACGATTGATTCGCAATACAAATGACCATACGTGTTGATACAATTATTATAAAAAATTGAAATGGTTTTCATAAAAGTGAAAAATATATGACTTAAACAAAAAAGGTGGACGGACCAATTCAGCAGTGGCGGCATCGATGGCCTTGTAGGTGGCTTCGGCGGTCGGGTAGGGGATCTTGATGCTCTCGTACTGCTTCTGCAGAGCGTCGAAGATGGCCGCCTGCTCAGGCGCGCGCTTCTTCATCCCCGCGAAGTCGATCTTCGGCAGGTCGGTGGGATTCGCCTGGATCCTGAAAATATATGATAACCAAAAAATTCTGGAGATCATGAACCCCGGATATTGAGTTTAGGATGATTCAGAATTAATCTCTTATATGCGGCTTTTATTGCGTGCTTTAGCGTAAACTCTACATAGAAAATGGCGAAATTTTGTTTCTATCCGAATTTAAATGTATTGCAATTGGCTTTCACTTAATCGATGATGCAGTAATAATATCCCAACTGCACACATTAGTCATAATTTGTTGATCAGCAAAAAGAAATCTTTGATTAAAGATAGCAGACTGCTTCGAAGATCGATAACACTTCCTTCTGTCCATTTCTGCTTGTAAAACCAAGAAACAACGAAGATTCTAGGGTAGAAAACGGTGTTCAAGCACCGAACAGCGTACTAAACTTTGCTAATTACAGTGGCTGGCTCGATTTCTTATTGCTGATCGAGAATGTTTGACTTTAACAGTTTTTAAGGATCAAAGTGACAAACCGAGCGGTGTAAGCACGGCTGCGGGTCTTCAAGCGAGTCAGCGCTTCTTGCGCATAAACGTCCTCGGGCATCATTGCCTCCGACAACTTCTTCCAATTCGCCTTTGATACCGCGAGGCGCTTGGACGCCATGCCTTCGTTATTCTAATTTACAATATCCACCACGGAGAAACCCCTGAAAGATTTTAAAAAATGGAATGCTTGAAATGTTTCTTCTTGGCTTTGTATTAGTCGCACGCACTTGGTAGTGTTCCGTACGCAGAATAGCATAGTTGTTGCCTTACAGTGTATTAATCGCGAGGGTAGGAGGGAGCAAGCTGGATACCCTACTTATCGCTACGGTAACAAGATAGAAAACGAAAGGGTACGCAAGTAATTCTTTGATGATATACTGACAAATTTTCGCTCACACATTTCATTGAAACAGCGATGCACAGCAGAAATATAGTGTTCAGTTTCCTAATAGATTATTGTGCATAAAAAAGTAATATTCCTACATCTACCACCTACCAACAATAAGCAAACTCTAACTAGTCACAATTCTGAGCAAGTTCGATAAAGCGCATGAATCTAAGTCGACTTAAGCTGAAATATTCAGATTTCGTTCTTCGAGCAATGATGGAAGAATGTACATTTTTCTCGATCTCAGCAACGCGCGGTGCAGGCGCACAACCCGACCGGCCGTCGTGCGACGAGCGGTTGCAGCAATCCATTCCAACGTTATGAATTCTGTCCTTCCTGCACATCAATTGACATTCTTAAACAGTGTAAACGTGGCCGGTCGTCTATTCAGTTAAGTTTATCGCAACTTCATATTTAAGGAACTTGCCGTGCGTATACAGTAAAACCGGATAAATGCACAATCTTTCCGGGCGGATGCGCATATTTCCCGGGTTTTAATGTACGTTAAGATGGATTAGGTATAGTAAGAGGCCTATCAGAGTTGAGATATTTTTGTGGAAGGATCATTTAATCCGTTAGAAAAGATTCTTACACAAGAAAGTCGCTTTGTCAAGAGGAGATCGGAGGAGGGGCGGTTTGATCTCAAGCACACTCCCTTAAAGTGATCCTCGCTGTTAATTCCTTTCTCATCATATATAATACAAACCGAACAAGCGAACGTCGGAATACGAAATGTTCGAATCATACCGGACGGCTTTGAGGCGTAAGATATCGCCTCCCGCTGCCGCTCTCGGGCTGCGATCGTTCTGACACTTTGACAATTAATACGCAACAGAGCTCTCTCTCTCTCTCAGCTAGCAGCGTACGCATTCGCAAGCAGATGCGCTTTTGATGTATAGATGTGGTCGGTGTATTTATATTAACAAGTCTGCTTATCCGTGCTTCAAAACGGATGTCTTGGGATAATATTAGCTTCTTCCTACTAAATATAGTGAACTAGTCGACATTCGAAAATTTATCAAAAATTGCGCACACTTGCATGAATCGGCTATACATCTCCTGCCTAATAATGGAGCCAATTTTCTTTTTTTTCAAAATGACTGTTTTCGAATATAACTAGCTTTACCACAAAAAATTTACCCGCTGATATTTTGTCGCTTTTGTCGAATAAATAAAGCTAATACAGGCTTGTGCAGTAAGATTTTCTAATAAAGCTGCAATTATGTTAAGCTGACATTGAAGTGATGCCATGACTATTGAATTAAAATTACTCATATTGAATAGCGATGTTGCTAACAATACTGACGTACCGACGCATCTCTACCCTCAAGTGCGATCATTGCTCGCCTTCCTCTCTTGAACTTTTCTTCCATATCAATTACCTCATTCGTGGCCGTTCATGCAATCTGTTTGCAAACGAAGAAAAATGCTCTTCGACTTGAATTCACACCGCGAAGTAAAAGATGAGCATGAGTTTGCCGTTAATCTTCCTGTTACCGCCTGTGTCAGTGTGTAGTTTCCTGTTAAAAACCAAGTTTAAAACGAAAAATGAAGTGTTTAGCACAATATTCGTACTTTTTCAGTAAGATGGCCATAATGTAAACTTTAACCCAAAAAAACTGATGCTCATCTTTGCGCGAGATATTTCTGTACTGGTTTGGACTTTGCTGCTTAGCTATATGGTTGGTATTCAACTTATGGGTGCTCAGAGACTACTGTAAGGGCATCTTTTCTAAAGTTTTAATTTAAAAGAGGAATTGAATACCTTATGTTCTGTTGGGAACGATACAGTATTTATTCCAATGGGATAAAAGATATGTTGCCGTTATCAGAATAATAAACTTACTTAATTAAGCAAAAGTTTTGTAAAATAGAGATGATATAGAGAGCGTACATCACATTCTTGGCGCCCCCTATAAATTCAGTTTTCCTCTGTTAAAAATGCTAATCGCTGACTGGCGTCGCGGCAAAAATATATAACCGATAATAAGGTCGAATAATAATTACTGATATTTTATAAGCGGCGTCG
>NIUQ01003984.1:0-15289 GCA_002796945.1 Plectus sambesii
ACGCGGATTTCGGGGACGGGGACAAAATTAAATTCCGGGGACGGGGAATTTTCGGGGACGCGGATTTCGGGGACGGGGACAAAAAAATGCGAAAAAAATTTAATTAAAAATGACTTAAAATGCATAATAATGTAGCAACATAGTGTAAACTACACTGAACTAATATCAGAATTATAAATTATGATGATTTAGTACGGAAAAATTTGAATTTTTTGGGACGGGGAGTTTCGGGGACGGGGACAAATTGAAATTCCGGGGACGGGGAATTTCGGGGACGGGGACAAATTGAAATTCCGGGGACGGGGAATTTTGGGGACGGGGAATTTTGGGGACGGGGACAAAATCAAATTCCGGGGACGGGGACGGGGACGGGGAATCCCCGGGGAACGGGGAATTCCCCGTCCCCGTTACAACCCTAGTTATAATGCTCAGCCGATTGCTAAAAATCTCAGACGCGCTACCCCTATTTAAACGTACAACAAATTACATTTAATTTTAACAGAAATACTCAATGTAAAAATGTCAGAACATAAACTAACTCCATTGTGGGCGAACTGTTGAAGTCCCCAGTTTAGGCTCTAGCCTCGATCTCGAGCATCTAAAACAAGCTAACAGTCATAAGAATATTGGAACAGTTATCAAACGATTATTTTACCTCGCGCGTGCAGATAAAGGCGAAAGTGGGCAGCTTGGTGACGCAGTTGACGTCAAACGCCGCCACCAGCGCACACATCGAGCAATGCCGGCACCTATAAAATTCTTATAGCATAACATTTAAAAAAATTATAAAACGCCAACTTCTCTTCTCCGGTGGTGAGGAAGAGTACGGTGGAGTCGGCGTCTGAAAATTAAACTAATGAAAAAAGTGCTAAACGCAAGTTATGCTTAAAAATTTTCGACGAACCGAAACGATTGTGATGGCTAGTCTTGTAGTGAGTCAACATTAGCCTCGTGAACGAATCGACCCCTTTATGGTACCTACCGGTCCTACTGCATTCAATGCATCTCCAGTCTGTCTCTCCTCGGTGCACTTCATTGATGTATCCCCAGTATTCTAATGATGACCTAAAAAAGCATTGAAGTAGATCGATTAACATAGGATAGATTGAGAAGAAATTGCATATAAATCGTGAAAAGACAAACCTTTGAGTGGAAGTCACATTTCGAGCACTTCAATCCAAGAGCAGGAATCGCATCTGCCCTAAAAAAGGAAGAAGGAATGGAACAAAGATGAAAATTCAAACCAGAAAACAAACGATGAGTAGACTTAAAATTTATGTTCAGTGGAATTCGTTTTTACTAATAGTTGGGGGAGGAACCAAAATGATCGCTATAAGTAGTATACTTATATAAGCGAACTTCATTGCATGGTAAAGTATGCTTTGGGACGTCTCAAAAGAACCCTTATAAGTGAAACCTATGAAAACGAATATTATTGTATCTCAATAATGGCGCTTCAAGTATATATTACTATATACAAATAAAAGACACGTACCTATATGGCGACAGCAGTGAGAACTCCTCCGTTTCCGAAGTTTTGCTTCCGAATTTTTTAAGCAATTCAAACAAATCCAGAATGGTGCGAGTGATCTGCATAAGATAGGCATTAAGAAAAAGAAATTTAACAAAATACAACCTTTGGCAGCTCGCGAGTGACGCCAATCGCTTTTGCTCTCTTGAACAAACTTTGCTTCGCCATTCGGGCCATTGACTGCGCAAAGACTAAAATGACGACGCGCAGGCGACGACGTACATCAGTGAGACGTTTCCGATTCTCGCGTGAATCCTCGAGTTCCACATCTCTAAGCGCGCCATCCAGTTCTCGTTGCACTCTCCTGACGCTTGGCGGTGGTCGGGCCAAAATCATTTGCCACACTAGAATATTAAACAATTTACACAAACTTTCATTTGTCCAAATCCATTTAAAGAAAAGAAATTCAAAGATATCGTAACTTCATAAAGCTTCGCGTGAAGACCAATGTGAAATTTAAAAATGTCCCAAATCGCATGAAAAAATTGCATGCGCGCAGCAGTGTAACGACCCTTTGCTACCAAAATGTTGATAGCGCGTCCTCTGTTGCAGCATTGTAAACGCCGCTTTAAAAGTACTGAACAAGTAGCAGGTAGATGTACAATAGTTCAGTTTCAGTTTTAACATTTACCGAAACATGAATCTTAACGCTGTTTCCCCTAAAAAATAAATGCTTACATTTTTGATCGGCCTTCTCATATGAATACGTATTGGGCACAAAACCTGACATCGGCGATGGTCGACTCATTATAGTTATCAGGTGTTCTTTCTTTTCCAGGACTATCAGGGGTGATAAAGTAGGCCCAAAGATTTTGCAGGTTCGCCACATCCACCGCGATGATGCTGCAGTCGATATTTTTGAAGTTTCCTTTTTTCCAAGTGGCACGCCCATAGGGATTATTTCGCCGAGTCAGCTCGGCTCGCCGTTTTCATGATTGAGGGGCTTACTCGATCGTGACACTTCCTCCCGAGAAGTGGGGGCCTAATATGGGGGCCACATAGTCATGCCTTAAGGGCGCAATCAATAAAGATGGTGGAAATATTGGCAGTATGGTAAACAGCGATACAATGAGACAGAAGATATATAATAGGCAACGTGAGCGAAAAGCGAGAAGTGATAATGCGATAGGCACAAATGCCAAGCAATATTTTGTAAGACTTATGATGTTATAGTAAAAACAATAGGGAATAATAGCATGCTAAAGATACATTGAAAGATGTTGCAATAGAATAATGCGATACTAATGGGGGGGGGGGACGAATACATGACAACATTACACTGACGGTTATTACGGTAAAATAAAACGTCAGGAATAGTGTAGAGTCACATATGGTAGACTTGTAATTCCGGCCACCCGCATGATTGATTGGATGGGGCCGATTGTGTCAGCGCTTTGGTCTTCTCCAAACTAGCTGACGCAGTGTCAATGCTTCGCAACCTCGAACTGAGGCTCGAAGAGGCTATTGACCATGAATCACTTTTGTTGTCCCTCAGGAAGGGTTCCAGGGTGTCTAGTTTTCAAAAGCCATTGCATGGCTCGCGTCCTTCCTCCGGCCAAGCTGACACGAATTGTTTGTTGCCCACAGGTGTCAGCAATGCCATATCTACTTTACTCTTCTCTCTAGCGGGAGGAGTGCCGATGTCAACTTCAATCACCTACACCCATGGCACGTTTGGCATCAGAGTCAACTGCAGGCTGCCCTCATTGTCCTTGGGCATTGTTGACGCAAATGGGTTGTCATCAATGTTTCTTTGGTCGAGAAACCAGCAGGTGACTGAGTCCAATGGTAGCATGCAGGGATTGGCTGATGGCTCTTCTTGATCCTGCGGTTGCAGCGATAACCGACCATTGAGTGCTCAGAAGATCCCCTGGACTAGTCGCATTATCAGTCGCAGTTCTTCATGTACAACCTTATGGCTTTTCACGAAACATAATTCAGAATAAAGTGAAGAGTGGTATATTCAATGCAGTGCTTAAAACACTCTAGAAAATCGACGTAATGATGATTAGTAACGGAAGTGAAAGAAATTTCAACCTGCAAGGCGTTTTCCTGAGTTAAACTCAGTAGAAAAATAATCAGTTTGTATCCAGCGGAAGTAATAATGCGCTAGTGGATGAAGTGAAATAGCGTCTCAGAGATAAGCCCATTTTACGCTGCTGCGAAATAAAACTGTTAAATGCCTCCTGGCTGATTTAGTCGTACTTCTTGAAGTTCAAGCGTAGCTATTTTAGCGTTCTTATTTTGTCGAACAGTGTCATTTCGCTCAACGTTCTTGGCAAAGGGGTCATTCTGCTCAATGAGGAAACGCTGTTGATGACATCTCCCACGCGAACGTCTACGTTATCGACAAGCGATTGAGACTTGACAGCTGATACGTAGTATTGAGTATGTTCATTTGATAATTTGATAGTGAAACCAAAATAAGCTTCATTATCATCCTATTCCAGTGTACGTAATTTCTTGGTCATTTTCGTACACCTAAATTAATGTGCAAGTAATAATGACAGCAATCAATTACTCTAACAAAGAAAAAGTATCGCACAGATACCAATTGTACGTCTCGTTTGTACGAAATTGTACTCTTTGCCTTGGGATGTACTTCTGCAGATGGTTCTTTACTAAGCTTGACTCATTAACAATATTCAATTGCAATTAAGACAGAGCTAAAGAAATAGCTATCGTCTGTTAAAACAACGATTGGTAACATGGGGGATAGCTTTGAAAGAAAATAGATATGAAGGAAGGGGTAGTAGGAAAAGGATGAAACGTGTTTACACGAAACAGGCCAAGTGAGTCGAGGTTCAAATGCCTCGAATCGGCTAGAGCGATCACTTATAGCGGGTAGCTCGATCGAGTCACAAACAATCAGGGACGAGCTTCGTCAGATCTTTGACGTCGACCTTTTCTTGATCAGCTAGTGGCAGACTGTTGAGTCGGCTCTGACTGATAAAGAATATCAGCTGATGGTTTCATCAGATAAAGAATGTCAACATAATGTCAAAATTTCTGGGCTGGATCAGCTCATCTTTTCGTGATCAAGGAATTCAATCGTAACAGTATGTAATAAACAAAACTAACGAAGCGATACTCAAAGCATGGAAATAACATGATAGATGATTAGTACAAGAAATACATTTTGTACATTTGTCACACCAAACAACCTGGCTACTAATAGTATATGATAACTTATACTTTGTGCTCATATCCAAATATGGTGCCTGATAGCTTGAACTCTATTGATTATTTGTATTAATAGTCACCGATTGTGTAGAACTTTTTCCTTTTCCATTTATTTAAAGCACGAACGTTATACGCAAAGTAACCATCTCATACAGTTGGTTATCTAGAGAAGGATTATAAACAAGACCATGCAG
This sequence comes from Plectus sambesii, assembly GCA_002796945.1. NCBI lineage: Eukaryota > Metazoa > Nematoda > Chromadorea > Plectida > Plectidae > Plectus > Plectus sambesii. The sequence goes on from NIUQ01003984.1 coordinate 4,909, forward strand.
CTCGCCCACCGGCTTGGTATTGTCACAGAGCGGCCACTTGCTTGCGTTAAAGAAAAAAGCATCATTTAAATTCTGACATCTACCACACATAAAACGCATCTAACATCTATTACATATTAACAGTATGTAACATTTATTGCATCTCAATCGCTTTGTGACATATAAACAGTTAAATTATAGATTAAATGAGTATATGCACACGAGTCTAGTTTAGACTTTTTCGAAGACAAGCCCGACAATATCCTTCAAACAAGCTGGTAGTTGAGCTCGGTATTCCGGCAGGTTATCGTCATTGAATCTGTACCAGTCGTCACCGATGCGGCACTAGGCGACGTAGTGACCGCTTGTGTTAGTGTCGCCCAAGTGCTCAATCGCGGCGATCGTCCGGAACTGAATGCCTTAAAGAAACGAATGAATAATTGCTCGAGAGCTAATTTTCTGAGCACTATTTAATATATATTGATATAACTTTTTTCTATTTGAAATTAAAGCAAAATTATAAAGTAACTCAGTTTACATCTAAAAGTTATTAATATGTACCGAAAATCACTTGGTTGTTGGCATTGAAATTAGTGATATCGCCCTCTTGTTTGACGAACTCGCCCGCAACTTGATGGAATTTGTGCAGGTGCACCAGAAGATACTTCTGCGCGTCACGGATGTTGAATCCGAGGCGACTGCTGTGCGCGTGCTGCACTTGCGAAGCGCCGCCCAAAGAGCAGAGCATAACCAGAAGTTTGTCTTGTTGAACACGTTCGAGTAGTTGATAGAATGACTGGCGACGATTCGGTTGAGGGTGCAAGTTGAGCAGCAGTTCTCGAGTCAGCTGGGCATCTCTGGCCGGATTGCCTGGACACTGCATACAGGTTTGAAGTGGCATCTGCTTGAACGCGAACCGTTCGCAAATCGTGAGCGAGGTAAGCTTGTTCACAATGTGCAAAAAGAACTCGCTCGCGTCGTGCATCTGCGTGACACTGTGACGTCCAGTGATGGTCGTCAAAAGCGCGTCTTGTACATCGCTTGGTGGAGCGCCAGGCAGAGCAGCAACAAAATGGGGGAGATGGCGAAACAATTGAACAGCAGTGTTGTTGTAACAATTGATGCGGCTGCTGTTGCCTAGGCGAATGACTGCCACAGTTGGACGCTCTGCCACCACTGGGTTCCTTGATGAAAGCTGTTGACGGAATTTCTGAGCTGGCAGCACCTCTTTGACTTTCTTTGGCGCCTTTGACGTTTGGCGCTTCTCCTGCTTCGGCCAATAGCGTTCACTGGTGGCAAGCTCGGTAGCAAAGTGATGCTGGCACGGTTGAAGGTCGCGATGAAATGGGATGGTGGACGTTGGAAGCGCATTGCACTTGGCTGTCTTAAATGGAAAATTTTCAGCTAAGAAAAGGTTGAAATCTGTTTCAACTAATTAAATGCATGCCTTTTCATATAAATGAAAGAAAAGTACAGTCAAAACCGGATAATTGCAACAATTTCCCATGTCCCAAACTTTTGTACTATGTTTTGTATGTGATCCAAAGCCGGATTTGCTCTACTATATTTGATGTTAGCACAACTCAGTAACGATAATTCGTTGGCTACGCTCCAACAGAAACTAAAGAAAGCTCTTACTCTTCACGCAACTGTTTTGTAAGTTCCTTCGACTTCGCGCCAAACAGGGCGACGACACGAAAGTCGTAGTGGTAGACTGGATGGTTCTTCGGAGGTATTATTTCGAAAACATTTGTTTGTACCTTTATTCCTTGATCTGCCGCTTTCCCCGGTGGCATTTTCTAAGGGACAATCGGTTGCGGCATATTGCTGATCTAAATTTGAAACAATGAGCCAGTTTCATATTGCGTACTTTAGCTAAAGTATGCCAACGTAATAAAAGAATAATCTGTTGTACGATAAATGCAATTCCTTTAATGCATTCGGATTAAGAGTAAGCAGAAAAGGAAAATTTCGTAAAAAGATGATGGTTACAAGATGGATCAAAAAACCATTGCTCGTTATTTTGCACAGAGTAAACAGATTTTTATAAGGGCTTTGCATGAAGTGTCTGGAGAACGGGCTTTCACCTGAAGTTTTTAAGGGGGATGATTACAGTAGCTCAACAACCAACTGAAAGTACCCTTTTGCGGTCCATTTTCATCCCTTATCACTCAATTGCCATTCATCCTGGTGACTTCAAACTCGATAATAGTATTATAATAATAGTAATAATCATATAAAAATATGGCCCCTGACAGCATGAGGTCTTCTCAAAAGACCTGGTCCTTTGTCGTCTTGAGAATTCCTTGAATCGGTCTTCCATTTGGAAGTTTTCGTTCATTTAGTGCTTGGAATATTGTCAACAACAGTAATAAATATTTGTTCACAGTAACGTTAAAATGGAGAGCGGCGTACAACTGCTCTCTTCGGACGGCGATGCAGAGTACTGACTCCATCATGTAATCGGCAGATCTTGACAGAAAACACCAATTCAGCACATATGCGCGATACTTTCATTCGCGGCCTGTTCATATGAATCCTCATGATAGTCCAGAATTGCGTTATCACAGGAATTAAAGAAAGCACTTAGTCTTCACGCGACTGTTTTGTAAGTTCCTTCGACTTCGCGCCAAACAGGGCGACGACACGAAAGTCGTAGTGGTAGACTGGATGGTTCTTCGGAGGTATTATTTCGAAAACATTTGTTTGTACCTTTATTCCTTGATCTGCCGCTTTCCCCGGTGGCATTTTCTAAGGGACAATCGGTTGCGGCACATTGCTGATCTAAATTTGAAACAATGAGCCAGTTTCATATTGCGTACTTTAGCGAACGTATGCCAACGTAATAAAAGAATAATCTGTTGTACGATAAATGCAATTCCTTTAATGCATTCGGGGTAAGAGTAAGCAGAAAAGAAAAATCTCGCAAAAAGATGATGGCTACAAGATGGCTCAAAAAACCATTGGTTATTATTTTGCAAAGAGTGAACAGACTTTCATAAGGGCTACGCATGAAGTGACTGAAGAACGGACTTTCACCTGAAGTTTTTAAGGGGGGTGATTGCAGGAGCTCAACAACCAACCGAAAAGCACCACTTTTTGGAGTAAACTCTAATCTCTTGTCATTAAATTGCCATCCATCCTGGTGACTTCAAACTCGATAAGATACACCCTCTTTCGTCTCCATTCGTCAAACTTGCATTTTATATCGTCATTCTTGCATTCAATAACAATGCTGCTTAGAAGAAATTGAATGCAAGAGTGGCGAATTGGGATGAAAGAGGATGTCGGTCAGACTGTTTTGATCAAATTATTGAATGGTTAGCATCATTGAGTTACTTAGGTGCACTACTGCATCCTGAGATGTTTGAAAAAGCTCTCGGTACACTTACTGACCCACCGTGCCCATTAGAGTATGGCACTAAGAACGCAGCCTACCTGGATAGTAGAAATAGCACTTGATGGTGATAAAGTTATGGTGACATCCAAACTTGGAAGTTGACAGCTTGATGCCTTTAATTTTTTGCTGGCAGTGGATATCTCCAATTGCAAAATAAAGATGGTGAAAACGCCTCCACTGGTAGCTGAGTTCACTAATAAAGTTGGGTCTGTTTTGATGCAAGGTATGACGGGATGGTGAATTGTCTATCTCTACTGTACAATGTTATTCATTGCGACGATTATAGCGCTCCATAAAGTTGACGAAATAATAACCAATGACGTGAATAAGGGACATTTCAATAGAAAAGGCGTTCTCTGAGTTAATCTCAGTAAAAAAGGAGAGGATCACAGGACTTTCACTCGCACCGATAGAGAGACACAATATAGGGACACTCGCTATATGGCACCTACCGGGTGGCTCAGGAAAAACTGATGCATTTTTCAAACGGCTCTAAATTTGTCCAGGCGAAACAGATTACTACAGAATTTTGATGAAATGATCATCAATACATGCTCTCTGATTGTGTGAGGTTTCCTTGTGATCGGTAGCACCACCATTATCTCCTAACTTATCATAGGAGTCATTGCAGTATTTCTACTTTTCAAACTGTGCTGACATTTTAACTATGAATAACTCTGTTTTAAGAAAGTCAAACGGGATCTAGTTTAGAATCTTGAGGATGAACGTAATGGGATTAATGTTACAAAAGAATTGGGTTTATCGGTCAAGTGGCTGTGATTTGACAGCATTTTGAATTCGTTGTATCGCATGAAAATTCTGATCAACGTTTCAGAGTTCCACAAATGTATCAAAAAATCACAAAACGCTTGAATTCAGGAAGGTGTCGAATCACAACACTTGACTGATAACCTCAATTCTTTTGTTACATTAATCCCATTACGCTCATCCTTAATTTTCTAAACTTGATCCCGTTTGACTTTCTAATAACAGAGTTATTCATAGTTAAAATGTCAGCACCGTTCGAAAAGTATAAATACTGCGAAGACTCATATAATAAGATAGGAAATAATGGTGGTACTACCGATCAAAAGGAAACCTCACACGATCAAAAAGCATGTATCGATGTTCATTTCATCAAAATTCCGTATTAATCTATTTCGGCTGGACAAATTTAGAGCCGTTTAAAAAATGCATCAGTTTTTCCTGGACCAGCCTTTATAATGCGCCCTATTCAGCGCTCCATAAAGCTGACACAGTTATTAACAATGGCACTAGCAAGGAACATTTCAGCGGGTAAGGCGTTCTCTGAGTTAAGCTCAGTAAAGAGAACAATTCACGGAAATTGAGCAAAGCATTCTCTGAGTTAAGCTCAGTTAAAAGAACAATTCACGGAAAGTGATGAGGCATTCTCTGAGTTAAGCTCAGTAAAGGAAATAATTCACGGAAAATGATGAGATATTCTCTGAGTTAGGCTCAGCAAAGAAAGGGAAAACTACTGAATTCTTCAATCACAAGAATGTAAAGATGCAATATTTAGACACACATTAGGCAATGACATTTAATTTCAACCAAATCAAATTGAATCGGATAGAAAGAGAGATGAATATCTGCAAAAGAAAAGAAAAAGTAAAAATGTTCAGATGGGACCAACTCGCTCGCCAATCGCGATTACTACTTTGCAACTCTCTACTCGGAGAATCGGTCCTTCGTCAGTTCGTAATCGGACCGCTGAGGTGTGCCTAGCGCGTTGGGTTAGCTTGGTGTAGGAACTATCGTCTGCTTGTTTCTTTCTCAATCTTAAAGCGCGCTCATCTGTCTGGAGTGTGTATTCTTCATCCTCATAATTGCTGTTGGGTAGATAACTATTCTTTAATGAAGATCTACCCGCGTATTATATTCACTGATATCTGACCTCGCGCGCGCGCGGCCTAGTAATGGTATAATTTCCTGCTACACTTTTGACGGCGCGCCGCTTTACATACGTCAGATACTTTTGTCTGATTGAAAGCGTTGCCGAAAGCAACGGCACTCGCCTCATTCAGCGCCTCCATTTGTAATACTCTATGGGATGTTACTGGCGAGCACTGGTAAGATCTAATGCACATATGAAAATGATACTGGACCTAACTCGATATGTAACTATATTCATCAATAAATCTTAATAGCTTTCACTTACGTTATCTTCTTCCTGTTGTGCGGGTCCTTGAGGCGCGACGCTTTAGATATCGCAACTGGCATATCGATGGTAATTCTTGGCCATTTATGCCTAATGCGGAGAGAGTTCTCAATGTAGACGTTCCGCCGCTACAGTATCGGCTCTACAATGCTCACTCACTGGGTCGGGCGCTATTTGTGGGGCTCGCATCGCAGCTAGATCTTGTATCGCATGTGTAAAAACTGACGCCGGCGCCGAATAAATAGCAGATGTTGAGTCTCCATGCTGATTATTCACAGCCGAACGCACTGGCACGGCGCTTGTTGTTCTCCATCTGCTGAGAGCTGATGGGAAACAGTTTTTGCGCTCAAAGCATGGGTTGTTTTTGCTTAGCGCTCATTCTACGCTAAAAGACCCATTATGCAAGCATCCGCCTGACTCAGTTGCTCAACCAGATGGGCGATATCATTTCTTGCTCGATGGAACTAAGGTACCGTAACCGAGGGCAAGGCACCTTATATAATCTCAACAAAAGAATTAGTATTTTCAACAGATTTGAGCCGCTCCCTTACGCGTGGGCGCAGAAGATATGACATTAACGCGACTGTCCCTGCGGTAGCCTAAGTTTTGCATTGGTCGTAGGACTGCGGGCGGCAAGCGGTTATTGCAAAAGAATTCCAAATGACCGACCCCGTTACACTAAGTGCAGAATAGGCGCGTGTCGACTCTTCTGTCAAATCGGTAGTTGTTATAGGCTTAGGATTTTGCTTAGGGTTATAGAGGTTTTATAAAAGACGGATCACGTTAAAGAAATGGATTGTATTTTTATAAAGAACAAAATTCGTAGGTTTACTGTGGCTGTTTTTGTGGTATCGAACAGATGATGATTTTGAAACTGCTCAATTGGATAACGTTACGCGACTAATATAGCCAGTTGCTCTGAGATTTCACTTCGCTCATCTGTTTCGCTCTTCAACACTTCCCTGCTTTCCTCTTGTCGGCCCACGGCCGTACACAGCAACATTAGAAACCGGAGGATACAGCACAGTAAAAAATGTTGTGTCTGGCGTAAACCTGCGCGCCGCGCTGCATGCGAGCTTTACGACACTTGCTGTATGTAGGCTAACGCTATACGTTGGTTACATTAGCTCCTTGTTGGACCATTAATAAATAGCTGTTACTCCTGAAGTACGTCCCACTCAACCTACACCTTTTAATCGCCTTCTCTTATCTCTGCGTTTTCTTTGTGCTACCAGTCGTCTTACGGCTCGTTACGGTAGTCCATCATCTCGCCATACTATATCATCTCATCATCAAATGTGTTCATCAGTATTGTAATAAATTTTTCTGCCTATCTGTTGGACCGTATTACGTTCTAACGTTGTTCGCATGTTTCAGAGACAAGTGTTGCATTCGAACGTTTCGGTGGACGTGAAAACAAAGTCATATGTCAGCTATGGGCTCAGTTCAGGTTAGCTTGTAAAGTGATAATTTTTAAGTTAATGTTAAATGTTTCTAAGGTTGCGCTGCTGCTCGCCGCTGTTATCATTGGCTGCGGTGATTGATACCGCAATTCGAAGGAAGACGAAAAACTGCTACTTGGGCCTGAAATTACAGCGTATATGGCCAATTTTAGCATTGCGTATGCCAACCAAGGTTTAGCTATGTAAGATTTTCAGTTAGCCATTCTCGTTGATGAATATTATAGAAGTTAATAGTGAGTAGCACAGATGTTTGAGGGGGATGCGGGAATAGTGCACGCCTCGAGACGAATATGCAACTTTGGAGTTTGAAATCCGGGGATGCCAAAAATTTTATTAGGGAACTTTGATGTCCATGTCTTTATTCATTACCTTTATCGTAGTGCCACTGATTCAGTCATTTGTGAGCCAATTTTTTTGTTGTTAAGTGAACGATTTGTTACAGAAACATGCCGCAACAACGTTGTTTTGAACAAAAAAATTGACATCACTCAAAGCCTGCAGAGCATGAAGCCGCTATAGTTACTCGACGACAAGGACCTGGATGAAGAATATAAAGGCGTATGGATATTTTTCATTTCGTGTGATGTATTCAAATGCAGTGTTTGATGTTAGATGGTTGACGTCGCAATGAGAAAAGTAGGCGCAGAGTATGTTCAAGAGATGCTAGGTATCTGCAATACGTCAACGGCGATACATGAAGGATTAAAGGCGGAATTCCGGCGTGGCACGGCTGCAGGTACTATTAATCATAAAATGTCGGTTAATGCAAAATGTTGGTTTTTTTAGTGTGAAACAAGCGAGTAGCAGGCGCTATTATTGCTGCCGGAGTTGCTGCTGGAGTTATATTTCTCGGCATGGTCGCATAGCAAATCTATCAGTCAATTGAATTAGCGGAGACGAAAGATGATATGAAGATTCTACTACATGCCGACAAAGAGCGTAATTAAAAGGCAGATGCACTGTGTCGGCCCACGGCCGAACACAATGGCATAAGAAGAGCCGGTGTCGCGAAGCGAGCAATATACTGCATGCTATCACTTTTTGTAACGAATATTTAACCTTTTCACTAACCCAAACAAGCGGCGCGCAAGCGGTACGCGATGTCAGATTAATGTAGTTCGAATGAATGTTATGTACGAGAAAGTGGACGCTCTTATAGTCTCGCGGAATAAACTGAACGGCCGAATATTCGCCCATATTATCGTCTTCACAACACACCAAGGCATACGACAAAAACACACTGATCAAATATATTTCTGCTTTGCTTACTCTCAAGCTCATTGAATTAAAGAAAGAATGTTATTTAACCTCTGTTACAGAACTTTCCACGCATTCTGTGCTTTGATTAAGCAGTTTCGAACATGCATGGCTACGACATTTGCTTGTACGCAAGTGTCAGACACGCATTCAAACGGATTTACTATGAGCTGAGTCTCGTAGCGAAAACTTTTAGGGCGTTTGATTACGGTTGTCCCGTTGTCCGTCCTGACAAATAGATTCGAGTGTTTTAAAAGATGCAAGCCAATTACCATAAAGCATCCAATAATCTCCTGGGGAATTAATTTTTCATAGGATCCATAGGAAGGGAATTATTGGAAAGAGTGTTGTTGGTGCTTTATAGTAGATTATGAACAAGTTGAATTAAATTTGCTACATTAATCAAGTGTTCGTTGCACAGTTATTTTTGCTGTTGGATGTCACTGTCCCCAATCATATGCAAATGGGGCTGGCTGTCCTGTATGAGAGGAACGCCCAGTGTATAGGCCTGTGTCGTATGTATGTATCCAGTAGCTGTGATTGTGTCTTGCAATATCACTGTTTATTGGATTAACTCACGTCTTTTATGACTGGCCCCCACTACTCACCTGATTGCGCAGTCCGTCAGTAAATGTGTGCATACTTGTGTAGATCTGGCAGTCCTCTGTTTTACTTGCTCAATCTACCTACTCAACTACATGTGTTCATTTGTGCGTTCACATTCAGGTAAGTTTGGATCAAATTTTTAACATTAATCCATACTTGCTGCACTACATCAACGTTCATGTTCTTTGTTCCATCATCATTTAGGCACGTTAGGTAGTTAGGGTTAGTTAGGTTAGGGTTATATGCTCTCAAATCTCTGATCTCATCCTGCAAGGTTTTTTTTGGAATAGGTTTAATTTTCTTCACTGTATTGTGTATGTGCCATCCATGTTTTGGTCACTTCGGCTTCATCATTTGCAATATGTCAATTCTCAGTATCCATACAATTGCAAAGGCATTTGTGGTTTAATTGCCAATTCTATAGCAGGTGTACCTGTATATGCAGTGTCCAAATCTGAGGGGATAGAAGCAGGCGCGTAGATAGAACCAACAAACCGTGGGGGGAAGTTGGATGACTGGGGGGGGGGGGGAATCGATACAAATACGTCAAAATTCAAGGTAATTTTCAAAAAACCGGGGGGATTTCCCCCCCCCCCCTAGCTCCGCCCTTTGATAGAAGACCAGCTGTTTTTGGTTTTCTTTACTATAGTGTTGCGTTAAACTAACTTGTATGCTTATGCCATTTACTTGCAGAATTCCTGATCCTGCTGTGTACCTTGGAAGTTTTTTGTGGTCAGTCATATTCATTTCATGGCTATTTCGCGCATCACCCTTCCTATGGATATCACCTTATATTGCCAACAAGCCAAGCTGTGGCCATCCAGAGGACAGCACATCCTGGCTCACTATGATGATCAGTCCATTGTAGTCTACCAAGCATACAACCAGCAGATTGCCAAGGCTGCTGTGCAAGCCAACAATTTCCATGCAGAACCAGTGTTGCAGGCTGGATACAGCATGTCACGCATGTCTTGGATCAAGACTAATTTCCTCTGGATGATGTACCGTTCTGGCTGGGCATCCAAGCCTAACCAGACTAACATTCTGGCCATCAGAATCAGTCGCCAAGGATTTGAGGAAATCCTGTTGAATGCAACCACTCAGGGCTCTGGTCCAGTGCGCCTGCAGTGGGATCCAGACCACACACCCAGTGGAGAGAAAATCACTGAACGAAGGGCCATCCAGCTGGGATTGAGAGACAACATGATCGAGAAATTCTCACGCGATTTCATCATAAGGATTACTGACATCACGGATTTTGCCAGGGATCAGGCGCAAAATGCTGTTAATTCCTGTGATTCATTGACGATGCCAGTTGAGCGCGTTTATGCTTGCTTAAATGATGATGCAGCAAAGAATGTGAACATTGATGTAGTGTAGCAAGTATGAATCAATGTTAAAATCTTGAGCCGTTGTACGTTTTCACGTTCTTGATCCATCTCTATTCCTCTAAAATGTCAACTAAACCAAACTTTCTCGAAAGTGAATGCATAAATT
>NIUQ01003985.1:0-15251 GCA_002796945.1 Plectus sambesii
AGTGTATTTAAGAGGCAGTGAAATGGATGAACGAAATACAATGGCTAGTGAACGATTGACCGCCACCCTCATGTTTGTCCGAGTATCCGCCCATGGATATAAAAAACGAATATTAATTGGGTTCGTGGATAGTGATTTATTGGTAAGGTATGAGGAAGATTCAGTTCTCAGCACACACAGTTGGAGTGTTATGGTGGGAAAAAAGGACATAATATACTTTTTGCTTACTTTGTCTCCAAAGTCAATATTGAATAGTTGTTTATGCTAGACAGTGCGTCAGAATTAGAATCATTAATCGATTTACGTCAGATTAGTACCAGATCTTGATCAGAAATTAAAAATCACCATTAATGGTCATACTTAATTTCTGACTTTTAATTTCTGACTTTTAATTTCTGACTCTGACGTGGAAACCGAATTTCGACTCTATCTTTACCTTTGGACTCTAATAAACTAGTGCCAGATTCCGATTCTGGCTCAGAATTTGTAAAAATTTGATAAATAAAACCTTCCTTTTGCAACAGAATTACAGGAATATAAATTATGACTGCATTTGTTTCTGACCATCATAAAAAACAGTGCAAACGCAATGCATTGTATGATTGCATGATAATATTAGTTATTTCTGAAAGTCATATCAGATCTTCTTAATTTAATCTTCTACAGGTGGCTGATCTTCTTCTGCATATGTTGCCATCAACATCCAAGGAACAGCGCGAAATGTGACATGCCTCTTTACTTAGTATTTCAAATTCGCTGTTTCTCGATAGCGATGTTTCTATTGCCAATTGTGAATTACTGGCGGCTTAACATGAAGTTCATCACTTTGTGCTGTCAGAAATATTTTGCCAAGATCGCAGCACTGACATTCACAAACTGCTTCTGCACCTTCAATGACTGGATGAAGCAACAACATCTTCCCATTTTGCACCTTGTCAAAGGCAGGTCTCTATGTCTTTTTCGCGACAAATATTGTTTAGTGAGCGGTTCACGATAAGTCAATGAATACTATTTGCAAATAAAAATAAAGATCAGCGTTATTTGCACTTCATGAGGAGTCACGAAACATACGGAAATACTCTAGGCAACGTAAATCAATAGTAAATCAGCTTTTTTTCTGACTTAAACTGCCTCAGATATTTCATCGCCACTTCCATAGGGATACTCTCGAATGCAGGCAATTATTACAGATGAAAATACTCTTTTCAAGTTGACTAAATATGAAAAAAGTTTTGCTTTTTTGAATAACGTCCTATTTCTGCACGAAAGTATCCTAATTAAGTTGCAGATGGGATAATGCACATTCGCTGCCATCCCATTTTTCCACTCTTGCATTCTGTTTCGTCATCTCTGCATTCATTTACAATGCTACTGTAAGGAAATAAAATGCAAAGGTGACGAAACAGAATGCAAGACTGGTAAACTGGGATGACAGCGGGTTTAATAGATCTTTCCTCTCTTCTCACACTATACAAAAATCAATGTCCATCGACTAGCACTGCCATTTCTAGCGTATCATATTGAGTCCAACTAGTGAGCAGACCAATACACAGTACAATATACAAAAGACAACTAATACAGATTCATTGGATTCGTCGATCGACAAGATCACGCAATAGTAAATACACGCCACGTCAAAAATTTGCGAGAAACAGAAAAATGATTAAAGAAACAGTTGAGCAAGGTAGCGTTTGCGAAATTTTCACACGCTGTGCGGTCAATACATAGCATAACACAGCGCATTTATGGTCAACTTCTAAACAGGAAATGAATCAAAGATGAACGTTCGCAGAGTATGAGCGCTAGTAAGTTAAGGCCGGCGAAGAACAGCTTTATCAAATTTGTCAACGCTCTTATCAGTGAAAGCGTGAAGACATCATTAACTGAATGCTATATCAAATGCATAGCACATTATTTCGCTGTCAATCGACGGAGTAATATAAATGGCTTTTTGTCATTTCTCAGAACAAAATTTATGGATAGCTTTAATCGCTGTCGCTACATAATTGCTAAATTTCAAATATTTGCATGTAAGAGAACACGATATCGGAAATCAATGATATCGTATCTTTAACTCACCGTAGAACTCAATGATGTCAATACGATATAATGTCACTTTAAATTAATGATAACTTTTTTATCCTTCACTGATTCCTATGATAAGACTCTTTAACAAGTTAAAGCCACTTGACCAAGGTAGAATTAGTTGTGCCACCTTTCAATTAAGCGCTTGGCCACGAAGTAGAGTTGCTGGGAGCAGAATTTTCGGTCGAATACGACGGACAGAAGTATGGAGGTGGCCGAATATCACCGAACGAGGTGAATGCGCCAATGGCGACCGCGTACGACGGCGGCTGGTCTTCTTCGTCGGATTGTGATTGCTTGCGACCGCGCCTTCTCATCAGGTAAGTAAAACAGACGAACATGACATGTTCCTCACAGAGAAAACAAAGCACAGCTGTACCCAACCAGGTCACCATCGCAATGTCAGACGACTCTTCGCCGTTTGCTGCCACTTTGTGTGTGTATGGAAGTGTCAGCAGTGGCAGAACGATCGCGATTGCCACCTGGAAATTTGTATTTGTTAGCATCGGAATACTGCAAATTTCTATCTGAGCTTCGGGAATATTGTTCTATCCGCGTTATAATGTTGGCACGAACAGCTACATTCATTCTATACGTTAGCGAAACAACCTTGGACTGACTCATTTTGCAAACAGCGTCGCAATTTCAGTTACTGTCATTACAATGATGAGAAGCGCGGCGATTGATCAATTGTGATGTGCGCATAGCAATTTTTCTCGCGTACGTCACAACCGATCATTCAACGTACACTAAAACATCAATATTTGTATTTATGATTTTTTTTATAGACGCCTAAACTGAGTTAAAAGAAGATAATACAATGAGTGCTTCATCTCAATAAGTTCGATTATAATGTCAAATACTACGAAATATTTCGACACCTCAGGTTTTGAATTCTGGATGCAAAAACTTGTTTTCTGCTCTTCAAATGCAAGAAAGATGCACTTTGCCTCTTTGTAACTGGGATTTTAATGTTTTTATGATATTCAGATTACTTTGCAAAACTATAATAAAGTTATCAAACCTTAACGAATATATTTGGTAAAAGGAGGAGAGGCGACTTCTTTGAAATTCCGATGAATGCGCACGTGATGACGCATGAGTTGATCACAAATATTACTGCCGCTTTAGTGGCAATCAACGGTAAAAGTAACGAATAACATATGATGCCATGGATGAAATTTGCCGTCGCAATAGGTCGAGCCAGTCTCTAAAAGGAAGTTTTCTTTCAGTATTTTATTAATTCACAGTGCAGAGCTGAAAAGCGCGTCAAACCTTAAATGTGCGGCATCGCTTCACTTCGCTTTACATATCTTTTTAACTGAAAGAATTATTCATTCTTTGAAAGGGTGGTGCTTTTATTAATTATGATGTGTTTTATGAAAGGTAAATTTAGCAAAGAGAGCTATCTGCAGTATTTATGCTACTAAAAATTTCAGAACATGCTATTAATAGCACTGAATCATGAGGCCTCGACATTCCTCACCTCCATAATGCTTATATCCATATTTTGGTCTCAGTATGTTGATAGCAAACCGAGCAAAGTTCATTTGAAACTTAAACTATGCGAAAGATTAAGGGGCCGCGTCCAAAATGTCGAGACCAAAATTTCGAGGGACAAAATGTCGACGGTATAAAATGTCGAGGGACCAAAACGTCGAGGGACAAAATGTCGACGGTATAAAACGTCGAGGTACAAAATGTCGAGGTTAGCTATTTATTGTAGGCTTGCCCTTGCTCCTATACTTATCAACTAACTGAACAATGTCTTCCATATCGTGCGCGCAAAACTCAGCTTAGAATGGAAAACGATTTGTGAAAAGCAAAATATCCATACGATAGGGGTAAACTAGTGATGAACGATTAAATAATCAAAGAAGAACAAAGATAATGGCTAAGGTAAAGACAGAAGTAAAGGCGAAAGAAAGTACGAACAGCCGAAGTCAAGCAAGAAGATGATGCGTAAGTGTTGATTGCAGGGATGGAGGCAAAAGATGTCATTGAGGACACCCGGGTGCTTAAATATCGGTCAATCTGCTGTTTACCGCGTATTATTACCGCGCATTTACTTTAAATGGTGAATGAGCGGTAATAATGCGCGGGATTGCACTGCTTGGTTTTTTTGAATTGAAAGCTCTTCGTACTACTAACCGCGATAAAACCTCAACTTGATATTTGGTGTCCACGACTTCTCTTGCACCCAATTTTTCTTGTCTCGACATTTTGTACCTCGACATTTTATACCGTCGACATTTTGTCCCTCGACATTTTGGTCTCGACATTTTGGACGTAAACCAGATTAAGCACTAATAGAATAACGTTCAGCCATATACAAAACTTATCATTTTTACCGCCATAAAATATACAGCAGACATTAAGTTCACTCTACGTTTTTTACCTCAACATTGTAGTCTTGATATTTTTTCTAAGCACTGTAGCTGCCGCAACGCAAATATATGTTCAACTAAGAATACTCGAGAAGCCTCCTCACTCTTACCCAAGTGCCGCTGCACGCAAAAAGCGGCAAACTGAACAGATGTAACAATTTCAAGAGGCTACAACTCTACTTTATTAACAAAAGAAAACAACTTACCATAGCAAACAGTTCGAATGCGGCAGAGTGGTGCCTTTCATGAGCTTGCATTATTTCTGGTGCTCGGTTTATAGGTTCAGTTGAAACTACATGAAAGACAGAGAAACTTTCTCATGATAAGTATCAATAAAGGCTCCTATTCGACGAGTTGACTTATATGTCACGTTGACCGAGTCCGAGCAAAGGTTACTGGGATCTGAAAACATGAAAACCGGCATTAAACAAGTTTGCATCACGCTGCGTACACCTGATCACTGATTCTTTATTACCAATCTTCGCATTTACTTGTTTGCCAAACACGGGCGAACCTATGAGAAACCGTTTATTTGTTTACTTTCCGAGCATGAATCAAAAATCAGGTTGAAGACCGCAATAGAGAGAGAGTTTTTGCATCATAATGTAATATTACTGATTGCAATCTCAGCATATGAAGACACTATTTGCGTATGTTTCAATACGCTAGCGCTGGCGTCGTATATAAAAGGGAGGCTTGCTAATAGTGATTCCGAATAATTCTTAGCGGCTAACACTGAATGCTCTCTCAAAAAGTGACTGTGCATGACATGTATTTTTATCTCAGGTTTAAGTGCTTGAGTGGTAAGCGTTGTGAGATCAGTTCTGGTGTTTGCCAAAGAGTTGAGAGGTACGTTTTCGCGCAGTAAGTTAAATTTCATCAAAAGCGAAGAAAAGGGGTTGGAGAGGATTATTGATATAGTAGATTCGAGCTGGACAAGTAAGATAACATATTAGAATGCTTGCAATTACAGAAATTACCCGACTTTGACATGCACGATTCAAACAAAGCCGCTCTAAAGAGCAAAACTGGTTAATTCGACATATGGTCACCACTAACTGACCATTAAGATTAACGATGCAAACCTATGATCGCTTTCTCATTCCCATTCATAAAACTTCCAACCATTTTGTTCCTTCTTAATCACCTGATGTCCATTGGTTTCAATGAATCAGTTCAATCAAATGTTCAGATTATAGGGAAGATGCAATTTAGGGAAAATTCAAAAGTCTTTGATTTATCATCGTAAACAGCATAAAATGCCTTAAGTTCCAAAATATTGGTCCTCGGAATTGTAAATTGGTCTGGGAAGGTGGGTACTTCCCAAACTGAATGCCTTCCTTTTCAACCGTTGTCGTCTTACGAGCTCGTCGCGCAGCATTTGAGCTACGTAAACATTAATTTATGAGTGAGCGCAAAGCAGACAGGTTTAATTATCCTACCATTTTTTTCTCCAAAACACCAGCTTTTACGCAAATTTGATGAAGGTGACGAGTCCTCCAGTCCTTTTTCTACTTTGAGCTGCAGATTTTTTCGCTAGGGGCTTGGACCTTTCTGTGGAGAACTGACATATAATTTGCGTGAAGTAAATTATTTGAAGCGCGGAGTCAAATATACAGCAAGTTACGGTGAACGCTTTGCGACGCGAGCAGAGACAGAGAAAACAGTAGCATAACTTAAAAAGCAAGAAATACGAGACTGCGAATAGTTCTCAACGAATGCATCATTTTCGGGAAGGTAAATGGAAGCAAATAAGCAATGAAACATTGGCAGTTAATGTTCATTGTTTGCAGTTATCGTCGTGTTGTTGTTCTCAAACAGAACAAGTACACGCGTCAGAAGTAAACATAGTTTACGAACACAGGAGTGGAAGCGCTATTGTTATGAACAATACAAGAGGAGACTAGAAGGCGCGCGCTGCGTGCTCAAAGGTACCGTCGATCACTCCCCAGCCAGCTTACAACTTAGTTCAAATATTATGCCAACTTCCACTGACGCCTTTGAAACCTGATGCATCATCAACAATAGTCTTTCAACTCTCGCAGACTTTGCGACTGCCAGCACACTTGAAAGAGAGCGAAAGATTGCATTCCGAGCGCGCGTGTGGCAGTTTTTAGCTCTCACAAAAGAAAGCAGTAGAGGCGACGTTGGTATTTAAGCGCCGCGTGAGTTATGTTTTGACGCAGTTGATTGCAACTTCGTGCTGCATAAATAACATGATGAGTGGACAAATCACTGTTCTATTTTTGGTGTTCTTCGTGGCGCAGTCATGGGCTCAGTTTCAATCTTGCCCCATGGGTTACTGCATAATTCAAGGGCAGTGTTACATGGTAATTGGAATAGGCTCGCAGTGCTCATCGACGCAGCAGTGCGTTTGCAACTCAATGCAACAGGGTATGAGAGCGTTCTTTGAATGTCGTCAAAATACTGACTAGTATATATCGCCAATGCATTCTGATTCGAATATTTTCAGGAATAGTCGCTGGACCGGGCACGGCTTGTGACGCCGCTGACGCTCGTTGTCCAGGAGCCGAGTCTTGCTTTTACAACGGACAGTGCTTCAAAGTGCTGCAAAATGGAGCAACGTGCTCAACAGTTGAAAGCTGCATGTGCCTCGGCCCCCAATCGAATACAGGTAATTATCATGAATATTGTTACGATCGTGAAGGAATTGCGGCGTACAGCGCCTTAAGGGAATCTGCAGGCATCATCAGGCCTCGGGAATATACTGTTAATTATTTTTATCAAGTAATACAAGCTGCGATTTCTTTATAACATTTGCATCCTTATCCTTTCTTAGTCCGTCTTAGTAACATATCCTATATAAGTTTGCCAACTGTCGCTCCCACGCACTTGATATATTATGCAGACTGCGGTTCATTTTGAGGGCCTCGCAGTCTGAATATTCGCGTAATTGACGTAAGTACAAAATCCTGAGCCGTTTCATGTGCCGAAGCAAATTATCCATACAGATAGAAAAGGAGGCTTGAAAAGAAAATGGCAGTCCACCTAGATGGTCCACCAGTTTGTATTTAAGCACATAACTGGTCCTGTTCTTTCTTTGAGGAATGGTAACCTCAAGTCCGTCTTCAACTATGCAAATGGACATGGTCTGCGACCCCGTAGACCCACTCTGTCCCGGCGACACCACCTGCGCAATGAATGGACAATGCTACAATATGATCAGTAATGGTGCGCTCTGCTCGTCGAATCAACAGTGCATGTGCACTTCAGTTGGTAAGACATGCCATATAATTAAATATTAACTACCGTTTACTACGTAATATGAGTTAGTTAATGAGCATAAATCGGCTCTGAACTTTAGTCAGTACGGGAATATTTGTGAACATTGACCGCGCCTGACAGAATTTTTATCTGCAGGCCAGATCTCTTTTATAGAGCAGAATTTCAGTAAATGTAATTAAATTCATTGCAAAGATCTCATAACATCGCAATTTAAAATCTTTGGGAATGCAGTCATATTACGAATGTTCAGGACCAACGGGACCAGCGACTGGATGCGATGTAGATGATCCAGCTTGCCCTGGCACAGACTCATGCCTCTACAATGGACAGTGCTACAAGTTCCTGCCGCTAGGCCAAGTCTGCCAGTCAGCGGAACAGTGCGCATGTCTCGCTCTTCCAGGATTTGGAGGTCCAGTTTGATTCATTTTGGCTTGCATACAGATATCCTATCTACATAGCTTCAGGTGATGACAGGATGTCAAATTGAGTAATTATTTCTTCCAATTATGATGCTGTATGCTGATTAGTTTTAGCGTCTCAAGCCAAGCACATGGTTATTTCTAGAAAACCTTAAAAGAGGCAGAAGTCATTTATAATAAATTAAAATAAATTAAAAGAAGTCGCTTTTTCCGTTAAGAACTCTCCCGTTCACTACCCGAAAGGGCGATTGAAATAGTACCACTCGTAAGTTGGCTCTGTTACAGATCTGTTTTTATGCGACAACACGAACCCGTCGTGCCCAGGAGTACTTAACTGCCAATCAAATATAAATGGGCAGTGCTACAACATACTTGGATCCGGATCTATTTGCTCGAATACTCAACAGTGTCTCTGCACTAATGTCGGTAAGCCAAAAAAATATTTAATCGACATTTTTCGATGAGTAAGGTAACTTGAAGTCATGTCTTCCAACCTAATGTTTCCGTGGATTCAGCATATGTTCAAAAAGCTTCCATGGGCTTTATTTTATGAACAACCTTGAGAACAAATCTCTGTAAAAGGGGCTTTGTTATAGCAAAAAGCTGCAGATTAAACTATTGCTGATATGCATTTTTATGGCTTGCTGTTTTAATGACATCATGATTTGACGAAAACACTCTATGTAATAAAAATAAATTAATAAAATTCAAATTTTTCGTCATAAACTATCAATGAAATCTTTTGAAATAGTGAAGATAGTCATAGACATGTTGAAAGTACGCTAAAAAATATTTCAGCAAAATTCGAAAATGTTTTACAAAATGTGCCAAAAGAAACTTTGTGTCAAGATATATTCTGCCTGAAGCAAACTTGGCGTTTTCTTCTCTGAATAATTTCAAGTATACTGGGTGTTAGGAAGCATGCCTTTTTAAAAATGAAAAAATAAATGAGCTGAAAAATGACTTTCGCATTTGTTTCAGGACAAGCAGGACCTGCAAGATCTTGCGACAGAAATGATCCTGCGTGCCCGGGATCAATGTCTTGCCGGTACAATGGACAGTGCTACAACGTTTTAGCCTTTGGTGACCTCTGCTCATCTGGCGACCAATGCGTCTGTATTGGAGACTCAGGTGTTGAGATTTTTTCGCACGCTCTCTGAACGGCTTGAAGTCATATTGTAATTGAGGTGATACAGATGACAGTATTCTTGTCCACTCTGAATTGGAGCTGTATTGAGGGTATAAAGCGGGGTTCTCTGGCCCCTTTCCGAAACTTCCTCAAACAGTATTCCAGTTTCTCACGGTCCGAGAGAGGGGGTTGGGATCTTGACGGAACATGCTAAAATGCCAATGCATTTCATGAAAGAAGTTGCAGCTAATCAAGAGAGGCTCGCAATTAGTTGAAGTTGTTAAATTTTCTGTCTAATAACTTGACAACCTTTTATCCTCGAAATTTCGTGTCCCTTCCTTCAGATAGTCTCAGCCAAAAGCTCTCTGAAAGCCTTCAGAGCGAAATACCCTATGGATTGTGTGCCTGCTCATTTATGTTTCTGATTGTACAGTAGGTAAAACTGAAAAAGTAGATCGAGAAACGCATAAACGTCTACGGTGTTTCCTCGTCTCTAAGCATGCTACCTTTACCTAAACATTGTCCAGATCACCTGTCCCGCCGTTGTGTAATAACATACACCGTATCCAAGCACTGTCTTCTTTAGTTCGTGACGGCCAGAACACACCGCCGCAGTCGACACCTCCGTTGGTGGGACCGATGACCTGTGACCCAACCAATCCACAGTGTCCCGGTGGTGAAACCGATTGTCTCATGAATGGACAATGTTTCAACATTGTTGGAGTTGGGTCGATCTGCTCCAGATCTCAACAGTGTCTCTGCAGTTCAGTCGGTAAGCATAAAAATTGCTTGAAATATGTAAAGAAGATCAAACGACGTCTGCAATGCTGCAGCAAACGTGCGCGGCGCGCGATCAGTTTCACGCAATTCTTGGCAATAACATGGAAACCATTTAAATTTACTTCAGCCTGAACTTATTCTACCTCACATATTTGATGTGTGTCTTCGCAAAAAATTAAAAAGGATGCACGGATGATAAAGTTTCATTAATTAATTAATTATCGGCTCAGGAGCAAACGGACCAGCGACTAACTGTGATGCTCTGAATCCAACTTGCCCTGGATCAGACACCTGTCTCTACAACGACCAGTGTTACAACGTACTGCAGTTTGGTTCGACCTGCTCCAGCGCTGATCAATGTGTCTGCTTCGGTAGCAGCACTTCGCCAGGTGATTCAATAGTTAAAAAGTTTAGCTCGCAATGAGCCGTTGGGGGTACAAACGATGTGATCAATTTTAGCATCGTGTGACAACACCGACCAGCAGTGCCCAGGCGCATTGAACTGTACCCTGAACGGAGAGTGCTTGCAAGTCTTGGGCGTTGGATCGCTTTGCTCCACCACTCAAAACTGCATTTGCAGTGCCGTCGGTAAGCTTCCACTTTTCTGCTTGTTTCTCATTATTATTTAATAAATGAGGAGCAAACAATGTTTTTCCTGCTGGTTATACATACTAAATTCATTTGTAAGATAATATGTTAGTAGGAAGCAAATTATTGTTGCATGTTGTTACGTGTGAACCAAGTGTCATACTCAAATTTTCTGCGTCTAGGGTGCGCAGCCGAGCTGTGATCTTTGTTTTTTGATGCGCTCGGTGTTCCATCTACGAGCATAATAAACAGCAAGATAAACATTATGATGAAAAAACATAATCGCTTATATTTTGCATCTATTTTCTTATGAAATATTACAGCTCCATAGATGTGTACATTGTTGTTGTGTAGCATCAAGTATGAAAGAAGTACTTTCTAGGACCAAGTGGACCTGCTGCTTCGTGTGATATAACGAGCGGCCAATGCCCAGGATCCGATTCCTGCCTTTACAACGGTCAATGTTACAACGTTTTGCAGTTTGGAGGAAGGTGTGAAACCGTCGAGCAATGCGTGTGCTTCGGAGGCCCTACTCCATCAGGTACTCATCGTCTCCATTTTTAGAATCATAATTTCTTTACGTCTCAGAATGGAATTAGAACTTCAACTCATAACTGAACATGTTCTAATTTTCGTTCACATCACGAATAGTATAGTAGCTCAAGAAAGACTAACAAACCATTTACAGATGGAAAATTTTAAATTTAATTTGTATTCTACAATTAAACTCCGATATTTAGCTTCCGCTTTCTCTTCGAAATTTGGATTTTTTCTGTGCACTCGTTGCAATTCTATTTTAACTAATTTCGATTGTTCCAAATTAGAATTGGAGTAATGGAAAAGAGGAAGATGAGGAAAAGAAAAGCCATTCTACTTTTGCCTATGAATGCTTAGATGACATGACCATCGTTGCGCTGTAGGAATTATATTTTTGAGCAGAGTCAGACACCGGTGAGTGCACATTTCTTCCCTCCAGTACAGCTCTGGTTGCGAGTGCAATTTTGGGCGAAAGCAATTATCTGAGATAATCCATTTTTGCAACCAGATTCGTTACTATTTTGATGAACTGAGCACGTGACAAGTCAAAAATGAAACAACGAGAGCGATGCCTTGAAATCATTAATGTGACCATTCGAGATCGAATCTGACTGTCATTTCAAGCACTTTTGAGCAGTTCGCTTGCGACTGTGGACTTATGATTCGAATTCCAGTCGCAATTGCAACTATTGATTTTGAAATTCTCATTAATGGTCCATTCCCGCGCCCGCAAATGTATAAGCAATGCATGGCGCGCTTAACTCGATCGTAGACTGCAATGCAAAATCTGCATCATATCTCAGTTGACAATATATCTTTCAGGTTCTACGAATGTGGTTGTCGGACAGGTGATGCGTAAATTGTGGCAGAGAATCAAGTGCACTGTACTGAACATGGACTGCTAGATATGAATGCTTTTACAGCTGATGTGTCATACGTCTACGTATTTCATGTTCGCTCTGAGTCCTGTACTATTACATATATGCTAGGAGTTTCATGTAACTAATATGTCCATTGACACCTAGTTATGGATGGTGATATACTCCAGGTATAGTGTTTTGTATTTATAAGCGGTTAATTTGGTCGTGATTCAATGATGCTTTTAATTTAATTGAAAACGCCTACGGACCTTTCTAAAGAGCCAGTTTCTTAGCGTGTATTCATATATAACTATGATCCTTTCAAGAACAAAGCTAACCCGACTACTTCCTTGTTGTTCACGCATTCTATTGTTAATCAGCAATCTGTTTCATAAAATCGTTGTTATTACCACTAGTATAATTGGAATGGTGGAAGAGTGATGATTGGTCAGCTGTGATGTTTGTCGATAAAATAGCTACGCCCACATCCCAACTGATCAGTCATCGATTTTCTCGCAACTGCAAATACGGTAACCGTAATTGCTAAAACTTTATTATATGCGCCCGCTCTAGAGGTGCCGAATTTCAGCCAATATGCCACAATTCACGTTTCTGGCAAATATTCCTGGTTGCTAGCATTGATCATTTCAGTTTGTGACAGTTTTTGTAAACCTACTGAAGTCTTTGTATTCAAAGCGGAATTCAGGTAAAAAAACCAGTAATATTTTCTGTACGAACGATAAAAGACGATTTAAGATGTGTGCAAAATGATACTGCAGAGCAATCCATCTTCTAAAAATATTCAGTTCTTCAAAAGAATTCTTAGATTTTACACACTTGCGCCTCCAGAACTTGCTGGACCATTGGAAAAGATGGGGGATGAAAATGAGTATTCTTAGACTAATACTTTACTCAAGTGGTACTACTGGTAGAATTCAATACATAGTCCTTTCACAGGACGACTAAGCAAATATATGACTTGCACGTAAAGAGACAACTGAATATTCACGCGCCAGACAAAGCCTGCAGTTAACGCAAACTGCGGCGAAAATACGCAAAGGACGTCTGGTCGACCATGCGACTATTTGTGTCTCTCTCCATCATTTCTCTGCGTGCAGTGTACTGCTATGACCTCTCTGATATGAACGCTCGAGAGAGCATCATTCAATCGCGTTCTTCCTGTCATCATTTTGGGTAGGGGAGGGACTAAAGAAGCGCTTGAAATACAAGGAAGTTGTTCCATCGTCGAAAATAAACCATCGACGCCCAGCAAAAGTTCTCATTTAGAGACAGATACGATTTTTCTTGCATTTCCCTTTCAGTTTTGAATTAAAAAAGATGTTAGTACATTTAGATGACTGAAACGCTAGCGGTTGACAAGTTAGCTGGTAAAACAAAACAAACGGTGTCAAAACAACGACGAACCAAATGAGCATGCACGTATTCGAAGAATCGCTTATAAATATTTCTGCTTCGCTGTAGCAGATTACGCAACTGAAGCGAGCTAGCGATGTATGTGGGCGAATCATCTCTCTCTCTAATATCATAGAAACGGCGAGACCTACCCCAAACGTAATGAGCCTAACAAACCCTTCCTAGCGCTTAATTTGTGCCTTAACTATAATTTCTTCGAAACATTTGGCCGTATATATGAATGTAAGTCACGGCACAATCATCTTGTTCCCCAATATTAGATATTTAAATATCGAAGCAGCATGTGATGAGCTTTGGCGCATACGGCTGCGCTAACCTCTAGCTGATATATTTTACTGCCTCCTATTGCGCTTCGCTTTTCTAGCTGCTATCACTTGTCTAGCGAAAATGTTCGCAAAAGTAAGTAAAGCAAAAGTTTCTTACACTTGATTTAGTCAGCTAATATGGAATAAATGCAAATTAGCTCTGCATTTTAAAGTGAATAAAGAAGTTTCAAAACACCCACAACAAGTTTGGGCTTACCGAAAGCGAATTTACCGACTTTGAGCTAACTCTCTTCACTTGGCTTTACTAATCAAGTACGACAACACTGACTAGAGTCAGCTACATCTCCACGAGCCCTTCATAATAGAATGCGGGAACCAATCGCTAGTAGGGCTGACTTTTCAAACGTCACGTGGCCAGTTTTCCTCAACGTCAGCACGACGTTCACTTTCGACGCGATCAACAGCTGTGCGCTCGGCGTACCGCTGAACCTAATCATCGTTTATCTGTCGTTTATAAGCGCTAAAGTGGACGGTGACTTCAAGTATTTTCTGGGCAATTTGGCGGTGGCTGACCTCGGTTTCTGTTTCGGCAACGTTTATAATTGGGCGCAGCATTTCTACTTTGTAAAAAAAGAGATTCCGTCGAATGTAATCACGTGCAGTCTTCAAGGCAGTTTTGGGTACGGATTCGGTTTCGCGACCGCTCTCGCGCTGCCACTACTTCCGCTGAATCGGTACTGCGTGATAGTACAGAAAAGCAAGTGGTTCACCAAGTCGCACACGTTTCTCCTCTGTCTCATTCCATATATACTCGGCTTTATTGGTGAAATATACGATGTCTTTTTTGCGCAGAGCATCACATTCTATCCACGTTGCGGATTTCACGTTTACACTCAGTTCATTCCCGAGTTTCTCATTGTGCCCATCGCCGCCGGTTACACAGCGGCCATTTACTGCAATTTCAAAGTGCACAAAATCGTGGCGACTCATATGAGAGCGTCGCGAAGAAGCGCGCGTGGGTCGAACCATGTCGTCTGTGAGCGGAGCGTTCTCAAGGCAAGCATCTATCAGGCTTGTATTCCTCTCATTTTCATTTTTCCCATCACCGTCTATCTGACCTCAACCATTTTCCTCGGATGGGCGGCAGCAGAGTTTGTCCTCATATCGATCGGTCCTTATCATTTGACTGTTGATGACGTCGGCTTCGGTATGATGATGTTTCAGCCCACCGCGACCGCTTTGGTTACGCTTCTCATTGTTAAGCCTTATAAGGATGCTGCAGAGTCATATATTAACACCGTGAAGAAATGGCTGGGATTCAGTGTGATTGCGAAATCGAACAACGGTACTGGGACTGTACATGACACTGGTCTTACTGTGGATATGCTTTAATGGCGAAACGAGAAAAGCGTGCTCACTATGTACATTTTTGTGTTAAATAAAAATTTTGGTTTATATTTCACTTTGAGCAATTATATTTTTGACTGTTAAGTGCATATTTGCTTGTAGGAAATGAAGAA
>NIUQ01003986.1:0-15256 GCA_002796945.1 Plectus sambesii
TGGAATAGACAGCGGTGCGTGATCAATTATCTTTTGTGCTCTGGTTGTAACACGTCGCTATTTTGTGATACATTTGAAGCGCGAAACGATCGAGAGCGCTTATAAGAATGTTTGCACTGCAACAACCTGAGCATCTTACCATCTTAATTTCGCATTTCTCGATCACTTACAGTTTTTAAAATCAAAGTATGATATTCAAATTTTCATCATCAGTTGCATATCGTTTGGCCAAGTTGCTCTCTTGCTGCCTTTCCTGCCCATTTGTTGCTTGACTTCAATTCACTTTTTCAAGTGCGCGTTATTTTGCGCACAAAAATTGCCAATATACTGAAGTGAATTTGCATTTAGTACGCGATATGAAATTGACCGATTGTTTCAGAGTACACGAAATTGGCGCAGCGCATAGAGCGAGTGTTCATTCGCGCGTGGAAGCGCTACTTTCCTCCGTCGGAAGTGCTGGAAAATGAGCGCATTCGACTGGATGAGATCAAGTGTGTCGACATGCTCGGCGCCCTCGACAAACGCATTCGCGAGTTGCTCAAGGTCGCAAATCTTTTTCGCTCTTTCTTTTGCAGACATTAATTTTTATTATCTTTGCCTGTTTTTACGTTTATTTACAGCGTATTTCATTGAGTTTATTGAGAATATATATATTTTGATCTCGCAACGGAAAGTTGCCCATCTCATAATTTAATACTCGACGCATGAAACTGCAGTTTCCATAATTTTGAATACAGTACTTACATCTGAATTTTCTTTACCTCGAAGTAAATTAAAGATACAGTTTCAACTTTGTCTGAGCATCTAAATGACTTTCGTTTGAGAAAAAATAGAATATGCAAAAGTACATCGAATTGCAGGACTCTGACGAAGACGAAGAAGAGCCACCGCCGCCTCCGCCGCCCTCGGCGAGGCGACGCACTGCGCCAGCCAACACGCCCCGATTGGGGTATCCTGGCGCGGCGCCATCGCCGCCGCAGATGATCGCCGTTCGACCTTCCCCCGGTCCACGCGTCATATTCCCGAACAGAAAAAATGGTCAGCCTATGCTGACCCCCGGTCGCGCCCCTCCGCTTGCTCAAGCAATGCGACCGGCTCATATGATGCAAAGCATGTCTTCGTCCAGTAGCAACGTCACTCCTGTGAGAAGGTGAGCATATTTATACATATGACATCTCGCGTTCACGCTTTTATTCTGTTGTAACAGAAGGTCATTTTTTAATATCGGAATGTAATTATAAAAACCGTGAAATTGCAAATAGCAACAAAATCGATAACTTATTCGATAATAGTCTCATCTCTGTGACAACTCTTCGATGTCCTGCTCGCAGAAACTGGTCGGAAACTTGTTGAAAGTAGAAAAGCACTATTGATTATGTTACAACTCAGTAATGGGAGCTCTCGTTGAGCAGCGTGAATATATCTAAATAAAGATCCTGTTTCAGGGTGGCGATGAGCGACCAGGGAGGCGCCACGTGTTCACGAACGCTCCCCATCCAGGCGCAGCCAATGCGCACCCCGACGTCTCTCCAGACCATTTCGACTGTTGCGCAACGGACGCCGCAATCGCCCGATAAGGGCAACGTCTATTTGCTGTCGGGTCCCGACGGCCTGGGAAACCGTCTCTTCCGTTTTGTGACCAAGGATGGAAGGCCAGCGTCGAATGATCTCGTTCAGCTGGTACTGATCGATTTATTGATTTATGCTATGGAATAACTTGACGTTTCTTTGCCTTCTTTCAGACCATGCCTCAGATCCGCAGAGATGTCCTTCGCTTCCCCCCGAAGCAGTTGGTCACTGTCACTATAGACGATCGCACCCTTGCGCAGAGCGCTTCCACCCCCCGCCCAGTTCAGCAGCAGCAGTATCAGCAGTCACCGATGACCACGCACAGTCTGTCGGGTCAAAGACAACCTCAGCAGCAGCAGCAACAGCAGCAGTTGACTTTGGGTCAGCCGATGCGGCAAATTCGACCGGCCACTTCGATGGTGCGTGTCGTTCAGCAGCAGCAGCAGCCCGTCGCGATCAACTCGACGATTCGCTCGCCGCCGTCGACGACTACTATGCCGATTCTCGCGCCGTCATCTTCGTCTTCAGCGGCCGCTGTGGTGGCCGACCGCCTCGACGAGTCGTCGCCGCAACACGCGCGCATCTACAGTCTCGGCCAGAACAACTACTTGCAAGTGGTCAACGGCACTCCATTTATGTTGCGCAAGAACGACCAGACGGGTGGGTTCGAGCGCTTGCGCAAGATCGACAAGCAGGAGCTCGTCTCACGCTTGAAACAGCTCCGCGAACAGAAACCCTCCGGCACCAGCCCAGCCCTCAATTCGATAGCCTCTATCGGCGCACTCGATCCCGACGCAATTGCGAACTGTTCTACTAACTCCATGGATTTGTCTGACCAGCCGACGATCGCTACTATTCCTATTTCGTCGTCAACAGTTGCTATGGCGGCGTCACCCGCGAAAGTAGGATTATTTTAATTGTCTAATGGGTTATAAGAAGAAGAACTTTACAAAGTCGAGTTAGCGTTCGTAATCCCTTAAAAGAGTATGTTTGCGGAGTCAAACGGCAGTTTTAGTTACAAAGTGCGCATTATCAATGTATTTTGACAGGAAATGAGCGTATACAAAACGAAGTATTTAATATGTTAATTGTTACTTAAAAATCATTTCTCAGGCCCACATTCGAACTTGCCGTGTCCACCATGCGCAGCCAGAACACAGTTATTAATTTTTTGTTCTGCCAGTGGATCATGTCGCATTCTTAAAACACCTCACAGTTACTTTTATGAAAACATGATCATCAATCTTATCGTAAAAAAATGTTTCTTAAGATTCCTTTGGTGGCAGCTTCGAAGCCGATATGCAGCGTAGCGCCGTTCGCGTCGATGCGGTCGCCTCAGTTGTTGGCGCCGACGTCATCAAGTACATCTCAGCAACATCAGCAGCAGTCGACAGCAGGTGGCGGCGGCAGCAACAACAACAGCGTGCAACTGATGATCCCCAGTGGTCAGCAGATCATCGTGAGCGGCTCTCAGCCCACTTTGCTCCTCACCAGCGCCCCCACCACCACCACCGGCACCGTTGGCTCGCCCTCTGTCCAGTACATCCAGCTGCAAGTTCCTGCAAACGCGCAGTACGTCGTCGTCAACTCCCAGCCGACCTCCACCACCAGCTCCAACGACTCTTCCTGTCAACAATAGTGATTCTGCTCGCAATTGATGCAATTCACCTCCTCCTCCCCCCACCCCCCACTTTCTCTTCGGTTGTACAAACAGTAATTGTTGTTGGCCATTTCTACACATTCGTTGTGTATGTGTGTGTGTGTTTTGGCGCGTGTTTTTTTGTGGATGACGCGATGACCTGGTTGATCCGGCCTTACTAACTGTTACTTCCAACGTACTTTTTGACCTTGGTTTCATTCCACCGTCGTCATAGTTGCGAAGCGTTGAATGTTTTATCTTTCATCTTTGCTCAGCCGAGCGTCTCTTATTATGAAGTGCATAAATTGGTGAGAATATTGACGGTGAGCGTGAAGGTACGATGCGATTGGTCGATTCGAAGCTGCTAGCAGTTCGATTATCCCTATAGCGTTGGTTGATCTTGTGCGCTTGTTGATGGAGGAGCGACTTTGGCAGAGAGAGAAATATCGTCGTAATTTCTTAGTCAGTAACAAGAAAATGAAGTTTTGGTCTCGAAGCGATAAAGGCTGAAAGTATGAACGCCGCAGTGAAACTATAGAGAACATTTTTCACTGAGTAAGGGCAAAACAGTCTTTCCTGAGACTTTCCTTGACGTACTGCGTGCTAAGGATAGGCAAAATTTGGCGCTCGACGGTATCCGATCTCGACGCTCCTTACTGATCAAAAAATTCCCTATAATCAAACTATTTCTCCACATTAAGCGTGCTTCAGTGCTCCTTGCGCCTCTGTTACTGACTAAGAAATGTTGACCATAGAGAAGGAAAGAGAAACTGAGCTTGCTTGTTAGACATGGAACTGGCCGAAGCGATCGAGCGGTCGCGCGTCAACGACGTCTTCCTGCGTAAGGGTCCCCGCACCCCGCAGCCCGGCTCACTCGCCCTCACCGGTCATCATCTCATCTTCTCGCCGGCCGTCGACGCCGCCACCGCCGCTCGCAGTCCCAACGCTCATGTCGACGAGTTGTGGGTACGCGCTTCTTCACTCTTTTATTGCGGCTACTTGTTTTTCAACTAATTGAGATGTAATGGGTGTATGGAGACTACAACTCGAAGAGCGCATCACGAATAAGCGCAGATTTTCTTTAGCCTTCGATTTTTCTACTTAACTGTGTACTGTATTCGAATAAGACAAAGGGTCGTTGTCATATAGCATGCTTTGCAGATACTCTGTAGCGTTGCGTTTTTGATACTCTTGATCGTAATACTCTTGATTAGTACTCTTGATACGAAGCTCCACTTATTCAAATTGTAAATGATTTTCAGCTGCTGCACAGCGCGGTTGATCGAGTGGCGTCTGAGGCGATCAGTCGTGACAATCCGTCCAAGGGCGGCTTATTGACGCTGAAGTGCAAGAACTTTATGATGTGCGTTTTCGAGATCTCAAAGTTGGACGACTGCGAGGCGGTGGCTCGCTCTATCGAAACTCTTTCCAATCTCAGTAAGTTTTTTTGTTTTTGGCGAATACTGTATTGTTGAAATATGCCTATCAGTAACAAGAAATCTTTGATTGAATAAGGCAAAATATTTCGAAAAGCGATAGCGCTTCTTTATCAATTTACACATGTGAAAGTCAATAAACGACGATCATTCTTGGTGAAAAAAAGAGCTTATGTTTGCCAACTATGGTGCCTGGCGAGATTTCTTGTTACTGATCGAACAATTTTGCTATATTAGTGCTAATGGTGGGAATAATTGCAGACGATGTTCGTCTGGAGTATCCGTTTTTCTACCGCTGTTCTTTTACGGTGCTCGACGACGGTTGGACGGCCTTCGACGCCGAGCAGGAGTTTGCCAGATTGCAAGTGCGCTCTGACGCATGGCGTCTCAGCTTTGTTAATAAAGACTTCAGGGTACGCTCTCCTTCGCTTACTTATTCGGTCTTTCACAATAGTTCCTCGCTCTTGTATCATAATTCGTCACTTTGCATTCTGTTGCTTATGACAGTTTGATAATATTTTAATTTATTTCAATCAAGGTAAATCAAAGTTATGTTATTACTCAAACAAGAGTTTAATACTTATGTATCCACATAGTGAAACCGTGACGAGATTGAATGCAAAAGTGATGAATTTTGGGGCAAGGGCGACGATTCTTGGTCACAGGCCGTATATCACGACGCAAAATCAAACATGATTTCTTTCCGCAGGTGTGTCCGAGTTACCCCGAAGCAGTGATCGTGCCGAAGGGCATCGGCGACGATTATCTGCGCTCATCCGCTTCATTCCGCGAAGACGGCCGCTTCCCAGTTCTCAGCTATTATCATCGAGACACTCGCGTAAATCTGCCCTCCTCTCCGAATGATCTGGATAAGAATGTGACTCGTTTAGTCGTCTATTTTGCGATGCAGCCAGCCGTTGGTCGGACCGAACGGTCGTCGCAGCAAGGAGGATGAAGCGATTCTCAACTCGCTTCTCGGCGCGGCGGCCAAGGGCTACATTATTGACACGCGTTCGCTAAACGCCGCCAACTCTGCGCGTAGTCGAGGTGAATACATGATAGTGTTAAAAGCAGACTTATATTGGTATATTCATTCCTCTTACTTATTATAATCATGTTCATGCTATTCGTTCTACCGACATTTACTAAGGATATTGTTAACTGAGACAACGCGGATGGAGAGCAGAAGTATTTAAGATGGGTATCTTTAGGTGGCGGAAGTGAACCGAAGCAGAACTACTCGCGATGGAGTTACGTCCACAGGCCGGTACCGCGCTGGAAAGAGCTACACGATGCGCTATCAAAGCTCGTCGAAGGTTCGTTGACGATCATCGGTCTTCTTTCCGCCACATTCTATTCATTTGTGACAGCGCGGCATTCGGTCCTTGTGGCTAATATTGTCAGCAGTACGATTTTAGGCAGTATGTACCATTTCAACTTGTATTTCTACTTTAATGAGGACGCATGTATTTAATCAGGATGTGCTACCAACCAGAAGAGGGGATATTTCAAGTCAAAAAAATATGGAAAGTATCCTTTTTGAATCGGAAAGTGTTTTCATTAAAGTAGAAATGGTACATACTTTAAAATGAAAATCGTTGCTAACTCTTACTACCAATTGCGAAGCATCGCGCTTCATGGGCATTTGGAGGTCTGCGAAGGCTAATTTTGGCATTCTTCCAGCGTGCAACGATTCGAGCGCTTCGTCCGACCGTTGGCTGTCGAAGTTGGGAGGGTGCGGCTGGTTACAGGCAGTGGCAGATACTCTGACTTGCGCCTGTGTTGTCGCCCAATGTGTTGATCGCGAAGGTGAGACAGGTATGTGAGTGCGTGGTCGTTGTCGGCCGTTTATACCTTTTTCTGTTGCTTCTTCTCACACGACTCGTTCACTTCTTCCATGTCCATCTTTCCGTCGATTGCTCTCGATTAATTACTGATACTAATTCGGTTATAAATGGCGTTTTTGTTGGGGGTGAGATTGTCAAGTTGAGAAATGTCGAGCGACTTATTTGCTCACGAAAATTGTCGCAGCATTCTTTAGGCTCCGACGATTCACGCGAAACCGGTAAGCCAGCGCATTGTAGCTGTGGCATGCATTGTCCTATTTGTTCGTTCGTGCTTCCGAACATGATCATAGACGTTTCCTCCCGGCGGTCACCAAAAGAATAATTGTTGTGTGATTGTTGCTGTCGAGTACCTTTCGATATATTCGCTGGTTGTTCGTATCCTGACCGTATATTATGCACGATATTTCTTCATAATTTGTCACTTTTTCTTTCAATTATAACGCTAGTTTGATGAATTTGAATGCAAAAGTGATGAATCATGATGAAAGGTCGTGTATAATACTGCATGCCCACTTTCCGATGAGTGTGTTCCAATTGGATTCGACACGATTCGATTAGCGTCATGCGCCACCGTGATGATCTCGATTGTTGCAGAAGTGCCTGTGATCGTGCACGGCGCCGAAGGAACCGACTCGACCCTACTCGTGACGTCGCTCTCCACTTTGTTGCTCGACGCCGATGCGCGTACAGTCCGAGGGTACATTTTTGACAGTTAAAGAGAACTGCGGTCATCTCTAGCTGATATTAATCTATCATATTATTTTCAGCTACCTATGATAAGCTCGCAGTGAATTATATATGTTTAAGTTGTAATTAGCTTACCGGTAAGCAGCTTGTCATAGGTAGCTGAAAAGAATGTATAGAAGATTAATATCCACTAGATGTGACTGCAGTTCTCGTTTAATTAAGGACATAGTTCTACCAACTCAGTCGATACTCGATATTTCCCACCTTTATATTATATTATTTCACTCTACTGTGACACCCTCCAGACTTATTGCCTGGCTGGCAGACCCAGCGGCGAGTGGTCAGTCGGTCAGTCAGCGACAATTTAAAGAAATATAAACTGCTACACTGCATTGCTGAGCGCTGATAATATAGACATTATCGTTGGATTCTTGACAATTCGCTAAAGACAATGTGCTTGTAGATTCGAAGGTCTGATCGAAAGAGAATGGATCGCCGCGGGTCACCCGTTCTGGCTGCGGTGTGCGCACGGTGCATACGCCACAGGGGCAATCACCGGTCCGTTCGAAGCGCCCACCTTCCTCTTATTCCTCGACTGCGTCTGGCAGGTAAGTCACGTGACTGGATGTGGCCTTTACTGCTAAGGGGATAATATATTTGTACTGGTGATTTAACTTTGGTAGATTCGCTAAGGATTCTTAATATATTCAGATCGTGTATTATATACTCTTGTCGTTATGTATACAATTATAGCCAAAATTGTTTCACGATTACAACTTAACCGTGTTTTTAACATTATTGGTATCCTACCATCATTATTTCAATTTTAAATTCATCGCAAAGCATATAAATATCACAAGAGCAAACGTTTTATCTGTTTTGAGTAGAAGTTCGACCAAATGGCTCATTTTTTAGCAAACTAAAACGTTAAATGTCAAGAAGATCATATTGGCGTCGTAAAGTTGTTGGGTTTAGATAAATTCAATTAGAAATCGTTCCAAAATATCA
The DNA here is from genome assembly GCA_002796945.1 of Plectus sambesii. Taxonomy (NCBI): domain Eukaryota; kingdom Metazoa; phylum Nematoda; class Chromadorea; order Plectida; family Plectidae; genus Plectus; species Plectus sambesii. The sequence goes on from NIUQ01003986.1 coordinate 8,187, forward strand.
ATATCCTTACAAAAGTGCCACATGCTTTGCTCTTTCTTAAAATACATTTTATCCAGGTGTACCAACAGTTCCCGTGCTCGTTCGAGTTCACCGAAGAATTTCTTATCTTTTTGTTTGAACACGCCTACGCGTCGGAATTTGGCTCATTCTTGGGCAATTGTGAGAAGGAGAAGGCGGAATATGGTATCAAGAAATCGACAGTGTCGCTCTGGTTAGTGGAAGATGGTTGATGGATAGATGCGTGAATTGCGGGTGATTTTCAGGTCATTTGTGAACAACCCTGACGTGCTGCAAAAGTTCTTCAACGCTCTGTACGAACCGAACGAGTCGCCCTTGTGGCCGTGCGTTGCACCGCAAAGCATTGTGATTATTTTGATCCTTATCTCTTTTATAATCAAAATTTGCCGGTTAGTAACCAGATTGAGTAAGACAAATTGCTTCGAAAGTCGATAGTACTTCTTTCTATCAATTTACGCACGTAAAAACCAAGAAATGATAATCATTCTTGGTGAGAAATGATGTTCAAGCATTCAAAAGCGAAACTCAGCTTTGCCAGCTATGGTGCGGGGCGATTTTTTCTTGTTACTGATCGAAAGTTTGTTGACATAAAGATATTTTTATCACTAAATCATTTTTATTAATTAAGTTTACCAATGAATAACTTGCAGATGCTTTGGGAGCGGCTCTTCTTGCGATGGCAGCGCGACTGGACGCACGCCGACGGCGCCCAAGCAACGGTGATGCAATGGAAGTCGCGTGAGAAGGAATTGCAATCGAAAGTGCTCGTCATGCGACGGTTAGTCTTTTCGCATGACATTCCGTCAATCAATCAATCTCCTAATCTTTCATTTTCAGACAACTTGTCGAACTGTCCAAAGAAGCCCAACTGTACCAACAAACTCAACTTATTAATTCGCTTCAAGTCTCCGACCATTAGTTGAAAATATTTCACGATATATCTTCTTTATTCGCCATTCCAAGTCCCTTGTGATTCTAGTTGTCGTGTTAATGATTTATTTATTTCTTTACTTAACTGTATTGCATTATCGTATTTACTTTCGTGAATCTGTGTCCGAGCATTTGTGATATCGCCGAATAAGATCTCCTACCACGTATTGCCAACTTTTGCAGCTTTTTATGCTCGTATCTGTTGCAGTTCGCCTGGGTACATTACAAAGCCGCAAAGAAAATTCACAGTTGATGCACAGTTGAAAGCTCGAAGTTCGACATCGTGGGGAATAGGGGTACTGGCGAGAGATAATATTGCAAGCATTCAACAAATATACATCTTCCGACGTGAACAAGACGCGACACATCGACCCTCTTAGCTCAGGTTGTCAAATAATCGCCGACTAATGATAGCGGCCATGCGCGCTACCGCGGATGACGCACCCCACGCGGCGATCGGCGGAAACTGCTCGCTCTCTATTTAAATCGTGCAGAAGTTTTTAAAATGGTTTTTCGCGGTCTCGCGCTCAATCTGTTTTGTTCGACAAGGTAAACATGTAGAATTGGTCAGATGTTGTCGACGGAAAGATAAAGAACGATTGAGGGATTAAAATGGAATCGTTGACATCTCGAAAGAACGAGACAAACGACAGTGCCGAAGACCGCGAGGAGACGGCGGGATTGCACGCGAAAAAGCGACGGCGACCGAGATCAGTTGATGCCTCTGATGTCGAAGGAAATAACGACACCGATCAGCCGTTCGATGAAGGTGACAACGCCGCCAATGCACACACGGCATCCACTGACCTACAGAATGAAGCGCCGACCGTCGTCGTCGACAGCGACGAAAGCGTCGACCATTTGGAAGCGTCCGAAGCTGTGGAGGACGATAAAGATGAACTGTTGAAACGAATGAAATGCGCCACCGACAAGCTGCTCGAACGGCTGCATGACGGCGGAGGAACTTCAGGTTTGTAATCTCTGCAAATGTCTGCCATTTTTCATTTCATCGCTGTTTCGTTTTCAGACAGCGGAAGAGAGAATGCGGTTGTAAACGCCGATTTATCACCCAACATCTTCGAGCGACAGGGCGAGCATTCGGACGTCGATGATGGAGACGAGCGAGCGGAAGTTGACGAAGATGATCATGACGATGAGGATGAAGATGACGACGAAGAAGAAGATGGAGAGGATATAAGAATGGAGGAGGCGAGCTCTGCGTCAGAAATGGGGGAAGGTGGAGAGGGCTCCCTGGAGGGGATCCCTGACTTCAGTACACTACCGCCGCACCACTACCAGCTGAATCAGGCGGTTCGAGCTCGCGAATTGGGGCGGGCAACACGTCTCGGGGCAGACTCTTTCGTCTACCGCTTCATGGGCAGTCTACACGTCGTTGAACGACTCGAACTCATGACTAAACTCGAAGGTCACACCGGCTGCGTCAACTGTCTCAGCTTCAACTCAGATGGCACCAAATTGGCTAGCGGCTCCGACGACACCAATGTCGTCGTTTGGGACTGGGCCGCTGAGCGTCCGCTCATCTCCTTCGACAGTGGCCATACTATGAACGTTTTCCAGGTACTTTGATGTTTTATAGATCATTTCTGATATGTTTGTGTACGTTTTTTATCCTTTTTGATATCGAGATTAGATATCAAGCCTGTAAGCGTAGATTGCATGTGTGAATAGTTCCTTTTGTATATATTTATTCTTTGCATTCGCGTAGAAATAGCACATTGCTGTAATATGCGATGAAAGTTCAATCAGGCCTTTATCGACAATGAAAGCAAGTATCACAATTAAGATGTCTAAAACTCTTGAAAATCCGCAGAAGCGTGGAAGCATCTTATCAAAAAACAAATGCCAAAAAAAGCATCTAAAATTCGTTCACTAGCGTAACAAAATCGTCAACATTCTAAAGTATGCTGCAAGTGAGAGACATATTGGAAAGCGGAGAACTACGTCGATAAAGTCTTCGATGAATCATTGGATAATATCCAATATTTTCAGGCAAAGTTCATGCCGTTGAGTGGCGATTGCCACATGGTGACCTGCGCTCGAGATGGTCAAGTACGCTTGGCGGAATTGTCGGTGCGCGGCGTCTGCAAATCGACTCGTCGTTTGGCCCGCCATACCTCTTCTGCTCACAAGGTAAAGTGAAACTCCTATTTATGGGACGTATTGTTTGCATGTCCCCTGCCACTTCTATTATGTTATAATGCAAGAGATATACCATTTTCACTTCAATAAGGACACTTTCCAAATTAAAAAGGATATTTTTATATTGTTTTGTCCTGGAAAACGTCACCTTTGATATAGAAAGTGTCCAGTTAAGAGTGGAAATGGAATAGAGCAGAATTTTTGGCCAGCGGCGCAAGTAAACACAAGTTTCCGCCAATTTGAGCTCTAAATAGATGGTATTTTCCTTAAAGCACAATAATTGTAGCTTGCGATGATATAAAATTTAATAAGCAAATTAGCCTGCGGTGTCAAACTTTTTGTCATAGCATCAACATCATTTGTCATCTGGCCTCTCCTAGAGCACAAAAGATGAAAGTCGCATATGAAAGCAATCTAAAAATAAGAGAAGTTTTGCAACTTGCCTTACATTCTATTATATCCGAGTTCGATTGTAAATGGTAGAATTTGTTTATACTGGTAATTTTGGCCAGCTACTCAACTACCAACATAACCGAATTTCACTGCATTTTCTCGCTCGAACATCAACTGAAATGATTAATCGGTTTCCTTTCAGCTCGCTCTCGATGCCAACTCCCCCCACGTCTTTCTCAGCTGCGGCGAGGACGCCGTCGTCTTCGACATCGATCTGCGTACCGCCGAAGCCAATAAGTCAGTCGATTTTATCGTCAACTTCGACGCACTTTAATTCGTCCAGAAACTAACCGCGCTCCATTGATTGCGAGCAATTTTGTCCTAAGGCTGCTTGCAATTTATTGATAATATTTTGTTTTCAGGATACTGACTGTGAGGAAAGATGACCGGAAAGTCGCACTGTACAGCGTCCACTGCAATCCAGCAGATGGTAACTATTTCTGCGTGGCCGGACGTGATTCTCAAGTGCGCGTCTATGACCGGCGCCGAATCGCCGCTGATGGCGCCGCCGTCAAAAGCTACTGTCCACACCATCTTGTACGACTAATTTATTCTTTTTTGCCATATTCACTCTTGTCTTTCTGTATCGGGAGAGAGTGGGGTACGGTCGACTTAGAGATAACTAGATGATATCTGATGTCATCTCTCATTCGAGCCTCTACTTTTTGCTTATACTTTCCCTTTCAACTGTCATTCGTACAACCGATCGATTCCTTCCGTAACTATTGTTAGTTTGATATGGGAAGGGAACCTGTAAAGCAAGGGACTTCTTCACGTTACGAACGGTAGAGTCAACAGTAAAAAGGAGAGAGGCGGATAATAAAACGCAGACGGTACTCTTTAAATCAACAAGCGATCGCTCGAGACAAAGGCAGAATATCAAGTTCAGTCACCTTCTAAGATGCGCGCTTACAAATTGAGACGATGCATGCAGTAGTGCGCGCTAAATGATTGGCCAGCAATACATATTATCACTCTTGTTGATTATCATCTAACACTCTATGATTGCAGGTCAATGCGGCCTCCGGCTACGGAACGAATGTCACCGCTGCTGTGTATAATCATAACGGAACAGGTACTGAATAATTCTTTCTGATCATAATGCGTTAGTGTTACAAAGGTGAGAATATTTTAGAGTTGTTGGCAACTTACAATGACGACGATATTTATACATTCGATACGAGTCACTCTGACGGTGCAGACTACACGCATCGATACATGGGCCATCGAAATAATCAAACAGGTGAGTCATTCCTCGCTCCATTTTCAACTCTTCTTCTGTCTGTCTCAAAATTACGCATGTAACATTAAGTAAACATGCCATTTTGTCAACTCATTTCGAGAATGGTTTGGTGACTTAGGAAAGATCCTGAAATCAATTTAATGTACCTATCTTTGGGAAATGAGCGAGTCATGTTGGTATTTCAGTAAAAGGCGTCAACTATTTCGGTCCGAAGAGCGAGTTCATCGTCAGCGGATCGGATTGCGGTAACGTCTTCCTGTGGGAGCACGATTCTCAGAAGATTGTTCAGGTGCAATTCGCCGATGAAGGCGGAGTGGTAAGCGCGATTTGTCAGATTTATTTTCTTTCGCTTTCATTTCATCGAAAATCGAAATAGTTTAACAAATAAGCCGAAATATTTGCGATCGACGGTTTTTGAAATTGAACTTCGCATTTGCTAACCTTCCTAAGCTTGTTTCGCCAGCAAGTACTATGTTAATATGCTACTTTATTGAATGAATCTATATATTAAACCAGCACCGTCTGCGTGTGTGTGTGTGGACACCCCACGGTTCGGGTAGACCGGACCTTTTGCGGTCCCCGGTCGGACCATGGACGAGTACCGTAAGGGTACCCCACCCCACACCCCCACTTTCGGCCGGGCCCATTATACGGTATTAACGCTACATGAAAAATGTGTCGAAATTCACATTTGCGCCCTTTTCCCCTCTATCCAAATACATGTCAGCCCCAGTTGTACCAGGTTTGTAAACAGTAATGGTACCCCAACCCACCCAACCCACTACCGGTCGGGTCCATCATCCGGTATTAACGATATACCCATAAAAATGTTTTCGCAGCGCCCTCTCGCGGCGAACATTGGAAACTACCGAGAGCGCATTTCTTTTCTTTAGTCATCAGGTCATTCACGGATTATTGCTAACGTATCGCCTGTCAATCACATATCGCCTTAATGTATGGGGTAAGAACTCGAGCGAAGAGCGCGGCGCGTTAGCGCTGCGCTCTTTGCGAGAGTTATTGCGCTCTACATAAAGCGACGTCCGTCAGAGCGTGTGTGTGGACACCTCACGGTTCGGGCTGGACCTTTAGCGATCCCCGGTCAGACCATGATTGTATGTGCCAGGGATACTTTACGCGATCCATACCACTTCCGCCCCGCTTCTATTATGTACACATCGAGAACAAAAACGTAGTATGCGAAATGGCTAAATATGGCTTTTGAAGCAAATCTCTCTTTAACTAAGGCTCATAAGAAAGAACTTAATGGTTTCATTCAAATCAGTATCCCCAAAAACCTTCTCTTTTGAAATTTTACAATGAACAAACTTCTATTTCCTTGAAAACAATCAATGTTCGAAACCCGTCGCAAATGTGTTTCAATGTGATTGAGGGTAGATAAAATCCGCGCGTGCGTAAATTGACAAAACGCAGTTTTGGACCGGTGCCATCAATCAATAAAAAGTGTCACGAGCGATCGGAGAACATTCTTGATACTTCGAGAACTTTCGCAGGGTTAATGCAAAATAAATGATTGTGCTAAGTCCTTTTTTTAAAAATTCCACCGAACTGTCTTTCGATGAATAAAGTGCGCAAATCCTTTTACATTTATAAATATAAAAGACCTGCGGGGATTAGACTACAGGAACGCAATGGTAGCTTGCAAATTCCGCGCCGCTGAGCGGTGTGGGTGACACAGTCTAGCAGGAGTAACATGCGAAAACTCAAGCGGATAGCGCGGCGCGTTAGCGCAGCGCTCTCCGCTAGTTTATTTTAATGGGGCACGTCCATCTTAAACAATTAATGCTAAAGTTGATGTTCTAAATTCACGCTATAGGCAATAAAAATATTTCTGGCACATAAGTCCTTTCTCTGCATATTGCTCGAAAGCTTACAGAATAAACATTACGTGCGATTAGAACCACATTATAAGATACTGAATCCGATAAAGTCGGCTAGGACTTAATCAATAGCATGGGTAAATTCACTATTATTGTTTCATAATAAGGACATCGTTTAGAGACATATCTAACATTTTAAGTTCATTTTCAAAAAATTGTATCACTTCCTTCTGAAATTTGTGGTCAGTGTAACGGTTGTTACTTTCTTGCGAAGATAGAGTACCATTAAGTCTGCACGAATACTACTATTGAAACATAAGTAAATTATAGGATTGCAGCTAAAGAATAAAATTTGGACACACCCGAACATCAAGGGATTACTATAAAATATCGGTAGAACACCGAAAGTCAATTCCTCCAAAATCAAT
>NIUQ01003987.1:0-15390 GCA_002796945.1 Plectus sambesii
GCGAGAGGCTTCAGTGACAGATCCGCAAGAGAGTGGTAATTTATAGTATTAAAAGAACAAAGACATACCGGAAAGAAGGTAGATGTCCCTTCGTTTCGCGCACGTAGAATACATAGCACTTCCACAAGTCGATGTTTAGTACTTTTATAAGACATCGTTGAAAGAGCTAAAAGTATTCATCATGCGCAACTTTATTATCGCTTTTTTCGAGTAAATACCTCTTCCCTCAACTAATAAGACGAGTAATTTTCTCGCATCCCGGTGGGTTATCCGAATTCGAGTAAACTTATGCACAAAATGTCTAAAAATAACAAACGCCCCTCCTAGCGGGCTCCAGAATACGAACGATCCTAGTTGGCGATAGACAAGACAGAAATTTAACGTTCTATAATATGTATTAACATAATTCGTCACTCGTGCATACAATTTCTTCATTTCAGTGTTATAAAATGCTAGTTTGACAAAATTTAGAATAAAATTGACGAATTAAAATGACGTGTAACATTTCATTCTCAAAAGAATCATTTTACGGCGCGCAAAAGGTTTTATTCGAGGCCCAAAGATATATAAGCACCGTACCTTTTCAACATTTTCGAAGTACTTTCCGCGCAGCTGAAAAGATGAAAAAGAGCGATTAGTTAAGCCGAAAAGAGTTCCCTAGCTGACTCACAGAATTCTATGCCTCATTTTGACATTGATAACAAGTCGAGTGCCTTATCATCCGCCAATCCAAAGACTTCATTCAATCATCAATTCACACCTGGAGCTAATTTCATAAAACTATTCCAGTAGGAGAACTGCCACATTGCGGCGCAGCAAGCGTGGTGATCGATTATTTTTTGTTTTCTGACCAATCACTGCGCTTGCAATTCCGCTATCGTAAGAGTTTTATGAATTAAGACCTAATAAAGTCTGATGAAGTCTCAATTTTGACTGATATGACTATGGGTCGTAACATGATCGTTTCCCANCTCCGCTATCGTAAGAGTTTTATGAATTAAGACCTAATAAAGTCTGATGAAGTCTCAATTTTGACTGATATGACTATGGGTCGTAACATGATCGTTTCCCAAAGTTACCAAATTATGAAATGCAAAAGTCACGCCATCGATCCTTGTGCTACGAACCATAATCTATGATGTTAGCAGTCGTGTTACAAAAATTTGTCTCCTAAAGCTGTTCACAAATTTCAGTCTAGTAGCGAAAACGACAGTTTTTAATTAACCGTAGGTGCCCGAAGATACTGCTTAAATAAGAAAATCTTAAGCTTGACATAGAGTTAGTGTATATTAAGTTATGCAAAACTTTAAGAAACGTTTATGATAACGACCTACTCATTCCCAGCTCACATATGATGAATGGCAGCTTTCCCCTGTAGCTATACTAATGGGATACAGTCGACTTTCGATATAACGGCACCCCTCGGGAACGGCCCCAGCTGACGTTATATCGAGGGTCATTTTGCCTTAATTTCTTCTAGGGCCAACCAAATCGGGCCCAACCAAGGTGACGTTATATCGAGAGTCGACTGTACAGCAACTGCGGTCAATTTGCAAAAGATGCCCCAGCATTCTGTTCAGGCGATAGAACTGAACGTATGAATAAACGAAACAGTCATTCTCAACCAGAAAGACGTACAACATACATCAATTCTGAAATATGTCCCGCGAAAGTGAAAAATAGAACCTATCATAGTTCTTACGCTTTCGCCTAACAAATTCAGATATTTGGCGTATGTTTCACATCTAATTTATCATTCAGACTGCTTGTGTTGCTTGTCCGTGATGCTTGATTTCCGTCTACAGTAACTAATATAGAGTATGTCGCAGTTATAATTCGACCTTACAAAACGAAAAGCACTGATGACAGCAGAGACAACTGTCAAGGATATATAATTTTAAGTTTAAATTAGGCACTTCCCAAAACAAGTTGAACGCATCAAACCAAATTAAACACTTTAAAATTGGATCGGATTCTTTGCAAATCACTTTTAACACTATGTTGAAATAATTTCGAAGAAAAGAGTCGCGTTTAAATTGAAAATGGTATAAAGCTACCGAATTCAAGCATCACAGACTACTGGTCAGTAATCCATTGGTAGAAGACACTCTCGAATGAAATTGAAACAATTTATTCAGCATACACATTACGCAGGGGTTGGAGGCTGTGTGTGAATTGCTTTCAAAAATATTTATTCGCGTGGATGAGAAACGGGGCGGAATGATATTCAAAGCTGAGAGCAAAACGATTACTACTGATAACTGATAGATAACTGTTTGAATCATGATAAGATTGACTGATAACGGATAACTGTGGTTGGCGAGCGGTTTTTGACGCGCCTCCATTGACATCTGCAACAGAGAGAGAGAGTCCCTTACCGTATCGTATTGGGCCGTAATATCGATATGGGGTTTCGGGGTTGNCTGATAACGGATAACTGTGGTTGGCGAGCGGTTTTTGACGCGCCTCCATTGACATCTGCAACAGAGAGAGAGAGTCCCTTACCGTATCGTATTGGGCCGAAATATCGATATGGGGTTTCGGGGTTGAGGTGGTAAAAAACTAATGGCAAAATACCTCGTGTTCTATAAACGCTTTCCAGTAGCGACCGGCGTTCGGGAACTGCGTCACTAATTTTTCGTAGAAGTCACGAACATGGTCGATCGGTTTGGTCTGAAAATAGGCAAAACTATGGGAATGAATATCTAGCCGCCGCGGTGGTCCAGTGGTTAATGAGCTATCTCATTAACACGTCATAGGGTGGACGCACACTGGTTCGTTCCCCACCGCGGTTGGCAACTAAGTCCCAATCTCTGGTTGGGCTCCCGGTGTCAGGCATTCGACGGCNTGCAACTAAGTCCCAATCTCTGGTTGGGCTCCCGGTGTCAGGCATTCGACGGCCGACCGGAAGAGCACGTGTCGTAAAGATAAGGGCCTTCCTTGGAGGATCCGAAAAAGCGGACCCTGCGGCAGCGGGATAAACGCTAGGGAACTTTCTTTTATGGGAATGAATATCTACGAAATCTAAAAAAACTGATATCTAACTGTAGGTTTTAAAATTAGGCAACGAGAGCCTCAGACTCTGGTTAAAGGTAAAGTGAAACAATAAACGCGTTGTTGAAAGAAAATTAACTTAGTAAATAAAGTAGAATTTGCTTAATTACACATTACATTTATATTGTACATAGCACAGGTCTGTTAATACGACTTTTGCTAAGTACACGATATAAAACCAGTCGAATACACCGCAAATTTACAAATAATGATGCAATAAATCAAAAATTGCTAATAAGAACAGAGAAAGAGTTTTAAGGAAAACGATATAAGAAAATCAAGCACTCCTTTTCTTAGAAAATAGTCAATGAAATACAAAAAGAACGTAGAGAATAGAACAGAATAAGAAATCTGATTTGCTGATATATTGCTCATTGATTGAACGAAGAACTAACCTGCGCCTCACGAAGCAACAAATTCCAGGCGTCCACATCATACGAATTGAGCTCGATGCGTTTCTCTGGACTAATGATAGTCACTACACCAGCCATTCTTGCTTGCAAATTTCAGCACGCTCTTCAGAATTTCTCCTTATTATTTGCACTATTGACACTGAAAAAGGAAGAAATACTGATGAAACATTCCAAACATTAAATATTCTGCAGATAAAAGAATTAAGATTGGCATCCTTTGGTCATTAGCTTTTCCGCTTTTGCAGCAGATTCGTTTCGGCTATGCACACGGAAATCATCTAATAGTTAAGGTTACAACTTTTCTATAATTATTCCTATCTTGCAGAATTTTTGTATACTTTCCGCATTCTTCGTCTAAATTCGATAGTGCGCGTCAACCACACATTTTGAACCGTAACGTGTTTCGCACATTTCGAATAGTAATCAATATTACGCTCAAACGCTATAATATAAGCAACGAATTTCATTTTCGTTACATTTTATATCTGTTTAATGACCGCTACGCAGACAGTTCGAAGCGCTGTTATATTTCGCTCTGTTCATAAAATACGTTTTCATTACCGTTGCTCTTCAAAATTTGCATCTTCATTTTATGAGGGTACTATTTTGTGAGGAAGTAATACAGTTCGACCCTAGAATTGAAGAAAATATATAGATATCCAAGTACACCCAAGTGTGTTTTGTATCGCCAGCGTGCAAATTGCAAAATTCATGTTGGTTGGAGCCAAAATGTTTGGTTGAAGAGGGATTCGAACCCTCGCCCCCCGAAGAGGACTGCGACCTGAACGCAGCGCCTTGGACCGCTCGGCCATCCAACCGTTGGGTGAGAAGGTCGCAACTTTAGAGTATGATTCCCTCAACATATGCGTAGCATACCAATATCACTTTGGGCGCGAATGGGTCTCTTGAATATGATGTTAGCTTGACAATGACAAGCTGCAATATCGGAGCACTTAGTTGTATCATTTGTTCATTTCCATAGCTGATTAAAGTGCAATGCCACGCAAACTACCGATTTGTGAATCATTGTGCACCCTTACGCGAATGACGGCAATTCACCAGAAATTATGTGAGATTTTTTAATCGAAATTATTGAATGCTTCTTTGGGTGTTTGATGATTTCTTTCGATAGATAAAGTTAATGGTACCTAACTTTTAAATGTGTCGCTTACTCTTAGATTTGCTGACACAATATTCAATTGTACTTCCTTGTACTCTGACAGAATCTCAGAAGGGGTCATCTTGGGGATAGCTTTACAGAACTTATCAGCACAGCTGCAGTGACAGTAATAGCGGGAATCGCGCTGATTGGCCAGTTAATTGTTCTACACGAATATATCCCCAAGACGTCGCACCTAACGAATCACGAAGTTTCTCGCAATTATTCTAATCGCAACAGTTGTGATAACTAGAGTCTTGTGAAACTTTCCCCAGATCCACTCGTGCTCCGTGACAATGCACATCCACATAGGCTCTATCATGCTTCACTTTTGCGATCCAAGGCGTGGGCAACTACTATATTTTAGCTACCATCGGTTGGATGGCCGAGCGGTCCAAGGCGCTGCGTTCAGGTCGCAGTCCTCTTCGGGGGGCGAGGGTTCGAATCCCTCTTCAACCAAACTTTTTTGATCATATTCCTTTTGAGCGATTGTTGAAAGTTAATGCGCTCGCCAAGTTCGACTTCATCGTGTCAATTGAGACTTGTTGGCTATTAATTCGCGGTGAACTCTCTTTTAACAGCAATCTCTGGCTCACTTGCTCAATGATGGTTCGCTGTGTTTCAGCTGCTGCTCGCATAAATCACAAGGTTTTTTAATATGGGGCTGTCCATAAAATATTTTAAATAGTGATCTTGAAAGAAGAGAAAAAATTAAAATAATCATTTTCCATACGAAGAATGGCCCAGTTTTTGCCTATCTAAAAATTCCAGATGTGATGCGGACTTCGAAATTCGTTCAGATCGTGTACTGAAGTCCTGTTAATAGTCGCTCAACTAAAATTCAAATGCAACAAATGCTTTTGCTTTCCTTTATGACGTTTGTAACGAGAAAGCACAAAAGAAGAAAGCGCAAAAAACTTTACAAGTGCGTGAAAAGCAACGTGCACTGCGCAAAGTGCCATGTAGCAAAGAGTGGAGAACTAATGAATGCTGCCGAGCCCTTCAAGGCAGCTGTTGTCGATTTGGATGGTTCGTTCAGGGCAGTTGCAAATGCGCATATCTCTGGAGCAGACTGATCCTCCAACGCAAATTTCTGCACGGGCGCAGGTTTCGCCTGGATAGGCGTACTTGAACTGACACCATCCGTCGCTAAGAACCATTCCTTGTTGACAAGTACACTTGCCGTTCACGCACGTCGATCCACCGGTACAATGCGAGGCGTCTGTGCACGCCACGCTGCTTGGAGGTACTGCAAATAATCACAATCATCGTTCGGATTTTGAATAAATCAAGTTCAAATCGTGAAATTTGGTAGAGTCCCTTCTTGGGTGGAGTTATGATCGGCAGTTTTCTCAGAGCTCTCTGCCAAGTAAACAAGAAGTAGCAAACAACTTGATGTCAGAGCTTGAATCATGCTTAGCACTTTGTAAGGACACCACAGTTGCAAACTCTTATGGACCGGAAGAGGATGCACACTTCCACGCCCGCCGATGCGTGGACTACCGAAAATGGAAAAGCTTGCCGCTCGTCTCACTTACCAACTCCGCTGACTTCATTGTTACGGTAGCATTCGTGTCCGCGAAGTGTCATGCCCGGCGGGCACTTGCAGATTGAATCTGTGCATACGGACTGTCCACCGCAAACGGTCGCTTCGTCAACGCATGGGGCGAGAGGTGGCGCTGAAAATCGCGAGTTTTGACGTCGTATTGCCTTTGGAAAGGTTGTTGAGCGCGTCACGCTTCCCATATTTCAATAATTTATCTCAGTTGCTAGCTTAGGGTGCAGAATGTGGTAGTTCAAGTGATTTTTGCGTATCAATCCACAACAAACGCTTCTGTGTGCAAAAGCGTGCTTCATGACAAAATCCAAGGAGAATGCTCGCTATGATACTTAAGACTACCGCCTGATTATTCAATAAACAACTTTGTCAAAGCGCCTTATCACGGATTGTAATTTGACGCAAAAGTCAGCACAGCTCATTTCCGACACTTTTGAAAAATAATTCTCGGAATTTTAGAATTAAAACTTAAAAATGTGACAACCCCAACTCACCGACGACCAACACGACGCATTCTCCATCTACCACAGTGGATCCTGTTTGACAGGTGCAGACTGAATTGATGCAGTGCGATCCTCCGCGACATGCCTGAGGTTGATCCAGGCCGCAGCGGCTGCCCGGCATCATGGTCGGCATTATGCGCGCTGAAAGGCGGGGAAATTTGAATTTAATGTTGATACTTTCTCCCAAGAATTTCTCTTTCAAATTCATTTATTTAGGACAAACTGATTAACAGACGCTTTTCAAAGATATCCAACTGCGAAGATTGCGTTTTTCAATAATATTTGGTGTTGCGGAGATATGCATAGAATATGAGTAATTTGATCAGAAATGCTAATAGCTGCTTTGCATTCATAATTTTTTTCATTATGACATTGCGGGGAGCACAATTTCATATGCTAATAGTTGGGAAAACAGGATAAAGAAAGGCAAATAATCTGGTTCTCGTAACCATCAATAAGGTCAAGGCTTAAATTCAGCACTTTGAGAAAAACCTAAAAGTAATGATAGGGCCAACAGGGTGCCATTACGGATGACGAATGTTTGCAATCGTACGACACCACTGATCCTTCGTATGGATCTGTTAAATAACTATTAGATGTGTCCGCAGATTCCATTTTTCCAGTAAAATAGCTTTAAGCAATTCAGGTGTAATTTCGAAATTTCTCTTAGCAACCACAGAACTACTTACATGAACCACCAAAAGCGAGTGCGGGCAAGATGGCAGCAAAGAGAAGCACAGACAACGACATTCTCATTTTCTCGCAAGAAAACAGAAGAATGTCAACGGTATTCTGGAAACTTCTGCTATTAATTAGTCAGACGACGACGAGACGATGACGTTGTGAGACCTAATTTGATGCCAGGCACTTAATTGTTGGGTTTAATAGGGAGAACTGGCGGCAGTTGAATAAATATCATCCGAATCGGAATCTGTCACCGGCAAGCGGCGTGTCGGCCGAATCTATTTGTACAAATAGTGATTGTCAAATATTTTTTGCGGGCCGCTTTAATTCGTTTCCTCTTCCTTCCGTTAATTTTCATCGTCGGCAGACATTATTATTGGTAAATTATCGTTAGCAAAATTTTGACAACGAACAGGAAGAATTCTTAACCGATGCTGATAACGGACCGTTTTGCTCCCCGGTACCAACTAGTCGATTGCTATTTAGAGCTTTGAAGTTCATCTCAAACGCTGTCTGAACCATTCGGAATGGTATCTGCTCGAAATTTGGAATACTCTGAAATACAATGTCAAGCAAACGTTCGCATCATATTCGCGCTTTTGCTAATCAAATGCAGTTAAATGTTTTAAATACTATAATTAGTATGTTAATTTTCACGTATACAACAGCCGTGATTCGGACTGTAAATAACACGCCCCCAACCATATCTGAACATTGTTTATAGTGCAAGGCAAGTGCATCGCTTTCGAAATTTTAGTCAAAGACCAGAATTTATACACCAGAATTCTTGTTTTGTCAGTATCAGAGCAGTATAAATACAAGTACATTAATTATCTGTCATATATGAGCAAATAATTAGCTTAAACCATACCCTTATCATTCACACTCGTTTTTATTTCGTCAATTATCAGTACCAAAGCTGAAAATATATTCAAAGCAAACAGGGGAAAAAAACTTGTTTAGGCGCTTCTGAGACAAGTTTTGTTTGCTTCTTTCCACAGTCCGTTCAGAATCGTGCAGTTGTACTCGGACATGACGATTTTAATCGTACATACACTCTTCATTTCTCTTTACTGCAAGTCATCTGTATCACAGCAATAATCAGTCCATAAATACTGGATTAGTGCGCATTAGTTCGTTGTTCTGCAGAGAAGCCGACAGTATACCAATGTTCTAGTGCAACTGCTTTTCCCTAAAATTATCAATGATGCATTGCGATTCATGCTCTCTGCTCAGTGACAGGCGGTAGCATTTCAGCAATGGCTTGCTTCCGGACAATAGCAATAGCAAGCAATGCAACAGAGACTGAAGAGGAGTGGAATGTTTGCGAAGCTGCTCAGCAACCCACCGTCACATGATCGAATGTTCGATCAAGCAGAGCAGTTCCGTTGCAAGCCGCGATTCTGTTGTTACGTTATTCCGATGGACGGATGTGACTGAAACCAACCGTCAACGGAATCCAAAATTTTATCGCCACTTTCAAAGAAATATCTTGATACTTTCCAAAATAAGCTTTTGAGTGGATCGCAAAGCAGCAACCAATATAGTTTAAGTGAGTTAATGAGTTTTCCACAGCTATCATACATTCTGAATGAATTTAACTTTGTTTCTTAAACGTAATTCTGAATCAGTTGGTAAGGGCTGCACTTTCGTTTCACTTGGAACTTTTGCTCACTCATCTGAAGCTTACAGCAAGGCAATAAGCTGAGAGGTCAAAAAGCGAAAAAATGACTCATCACATGTTACTTCTGTCATGGTTCACCTTCGCGTTGGTTGTCGCTGTCTCCGGAACACCTCCGCGTATGTACTTGTGCATTTTTTTGATAACGCTTGTTTCGATAAACAGGGCAATTAACCCATTTTCACGTTAACAGAAACACTTTCCACACTAAAGAGGACATTTTCCAAGTCACATCGGTATGGTAAATGTCCTCTTTGAATGGAAAAGTATCCTTATTCAAACAGAAATGGGACAAATTTGTTTAGCGAAAGTTTTTTGCGAACTAAAATTTTGACTCTGTGTCGTAGTCGGTGGCTAATTAATCAAAGCATTGGGGTCCGATATCACCAGAGGTGGGCACAGGTTGACGCGTGAAAGGGGTATTAACGATGTATTTGGGGAAAGGTGCGCACCTCGATCCACATCCATCTTTAATCTCCATCGCTTTCAAGTAAAATATTCTCTTGCAATCCCAAAATTGTGGGCCGCTGTGAATAAAGCGTGAATATACAAGAAAATAGATATATATATATGCTTACATGAATGCACAATAGTCTTCAAACTTGAATTAACTATCTTGACATTAGTGAAGACTGCCCCACGAGTTTAACAAATATTAATAATGCCGTCCCGCCGAGGTCGTGCAGAAGCGGGAGTTTGAACGCTACTTTATCACCTAACGTTAGATAATCAACCGCAGTAGCAATAGTGCGATATTTTTCGAATTCGCTCGCTTTCTGAATACTGTGACAGTAATTGACAAGAAACAGCCAAGCAGCCGTGGCGTTTTCCTTTGGTCAGCGATTGTGACGTAGATTTTATGGCTGCTGCGGGAATCAAAGGAAGTCATATGCAAAGGTTTTCAGACCCTGCACCAGCACCATTACCGCCACCTCCACCACCAAACCCTTGTCAATGGGGCGAGCCACTAAAAGATCCGATCGGACGCCCAGTCCAGTGTTCACTCGCAGAGGCGACGTCGTGTCCCAGAGATTTTAAATGTATCTCTCCTCCGGATGCACCCCATCCGGCTTGCTGCCTCGCTCAAGGTAGTCAAGAAACGCATTTCTTTATCCTTCCCTAGACTGCAAAGTTTGCTCATTTTTTCATAAATTTTTTGCATCTGCTCTTCCTAATTTAAGAGAAGACGAATTTATACTAAGTTAAGGAATATATTGTATTTGCTGTATTCGACGCACAGTACAGTTTAGCATAGTCAATGACAGAATGCGGCTGTTGCAGTTTGGGAAACTGACAGACTAAAAGAGACAGCGCGAAAGATGACCGAGTACTTACTTGCTTTACCGTGAGTCAAATAAGGCGTTTAGTCGTGAGCTTTTGTGGCACTCTTGCTTGTATTTTTCACGCATGCAAACGATTTTATCCCATCAATACTAAAGTCATAAGTAAATGGTCCGAGAACTGCGCGGGGTTAAGCTGACTGGCGCATCATCTACGGTAGCCAAGGTGACATCGGAGTTCCTGCTGCAATAAAACGGCTTCCACTACAAAGTCACCTTTTTTCTGGATAACTCTGAAATTTTAAGCACGCAAACCATCTGAAGTTTTAACTTTTAACAACCCTCATCGCTAATCGATTGCGGTGAAATATTAATTTCAGATCCGAATTGCAAGGATACGTACCCCGAGCCTTGTTTTACAAAGCTAATGTACGCGGGTGAAGGTACAATAGCCACCAAGTGTGCTATGGTCGCATCCTCATTAAATATCTTCCCCGAAGATGCGGACTATGTCGATAAAAGCAGCGACAAAGTGGGTCGTTTCTGCCGGAAAACTTGTGCATTGTGTGGTGAGATAAATACTACTGTGAATTTTTTAAATAATACTATCTTACAGCAGATGTAATTTATTTTCATGTATTATTATGGCTTATCAGTTGAATGCATCAGATGTTCACTAATTTAGTAGAGATACACCTGCCTTCTTCTAGCGCTAATTTCATAAAACTATTTGCAGGTCCAAAATTGCGGAAATTCATGATGGTTAAAAACCGAAAGTAACTGAAAATGTCCGAAAAATTATCAATCGCCGCATTAGCAATTTCGCTATTTTGCAGTTTCAATAGTTTTAAAAGATGATCCCTGAAGTCTAATTCTGAAGGAACCAGATATCTGAATCGTTTAACCATCTACTCCTCTAATCTTCTGATTCAGTTGTCAGCGTCTTTTAGTCAGTAATACAGTATCTATCTGTCTATCCATAATTATCGCGATTTGTCAAAAATCTGCTTAAACACGAAGAGCAAATTTTTGATTCGAAGAAAAGTGTCCATTTTAGGAGAGCCCGTCCCCAAGACCTCGGTCGAAACATATAAAGAGATGTCTGACAGTGATCCCAACTGGCAAGCATATACGACGAAATACGGTAGCGTTTATTGCCAATTTTTCCAGAAATGTCTCGAGATATTTCATATTTTAGGGAATGACTATTCTAATAATGGCACAGAGGGCATACTCCGTCAAAAGATATATGCCAATAACTCTGTGGAAGTAGTGCAACACAATCAACAGTATGAGAAGGGCTATTGCAAGTGGAAGATGGATACAAATCGATTTGCCATCTGGGTGAGATTTTATAACCTTCGAAACTCCTAAGCACTGAAGGGGTTAGAGCCTGCGGTGAAGACATATTAAGCTAAAACGGTAGGCGTCGAGCAGCAAGTCTGTTAGCGCTCGGCTCACCTTCAAACTTAGCAGTGGCAGGGAATCCCTGAGAAATAAGCATTTCGAGGGCAGACCGAGATGCGCCATGTCTCAAGGATAGCTTAACTCAGCGATGGCAGTGAGGGGTCTGAGGAGCGCGCGCCCTTGAAACAGATTTGTAGCTTTGCAATCAGTCATATGGAGTGTAAATATGTTTTATGTTTTCAAGGGAACCCTTATTATTTGCTAATATCTCTTCTTAGAATTGTTATTGTGCCTGAGTGCTGTGAGGCTATGATGAACTTTTTCGTGGAGGCATCAAACAGAATGGGGACTGAACCTGGGGGAGGAGCGCACCTCCCAAACACCCGATGGCCTCCCAAAGGCCCGATAAGTCCCCATTATAGAGTTTATTCCACCTTCAATTTTGATCAAAAGCCTCTTTATATTAGTTATGTCCTAAAGTGAGAAGAAAATTTTGCCCGAAGATGCAGAACTCGTCGAACCAAATGATTACACATGTTTATTCAGACGCAAGACGAACGCAAGCATCTGCTGGGTTTGAAGTTTCCGTCACAAGCTCTCAATACAGAACAGCAGGTTAACAGCGGCTTACTCGGAAGAAGGAGACGCAAGCGAGCAGCTGAGCAAACTCCAACGGCCCAAAATTGGACCTCGTACATGGGACCGGTCCGGAATCAGGGAACGTGTGGAGGCTGTTGGGCCTTTGCTATGGTAATTCAAAAAACACATATGATTTTTTACTGTTAATAACTATTTCATAAACTGAATGAAGGAAAGAATTCAGCTTTCTAAATAGTGAGCATAGAGCCAAATTTTCTTTTTGTTCAACTGATCCCTATGTGTAGGCGTACTTTTTTTCAATCATTCTTCGCCCCGCCTCAAATCATTCATCGCTGTCTTAATGTATCGGCCATGTTTACTAACAATATTCTAATTAGTATAGATGCGTCGGTCCAGGATTTTTGAGGTCGGTCCCGGTCCCGGTCCGGTCCAAGGTTCTGTTGGGTCGGTCCCGGTCCCGGTCCGGTCCAAGGCTCAGAGGGGTCGGTCCGGTCCCGGTCCGGTCCAAAGCTCAGTGAGGTCGGTCCCGGTCCCGGTCCGGTACAGCACCAAGTACCGCGGTCCAACATCAAATACCGCGGTCCAACACTAAATACCGTCGGTCCACGGTCCGGTCCGTCGACCTTTTTTTGCAATTTTTCCCATGTAGCGCAACTCTGGACCGGACCGAGTTATGCTCGGTCCAAGCTACTCGGTCCGGTCCAAAGCTCGGTCCACGGAAAAACAGGTCGGTCCCGGTCCGGTCCAGTGCACCGAGTGCCAAAAGTGCTCGGTGCACCGAGTAATTCGGTACACGGTCCAGTGGACCGACGCATCTATACTAATTAGCCACCAGCTGCGGGCAACCGGGGGTATGGAAATTCGTATTCAGCAGATGTGGTTAGCCATCTCGAAAATATCGATACTAGTAAACCCCACAGAAAGGCATTAGTCGATTTTAAGTAAAATGATCTGAGAATATTTGAAGTGTACCAATCGAGCTTCAGTTAATGATCTTTTCTGATTGCCCGCCAAGAGGCTAATTATAAATAGTTTGTCCATGAAATCAGCACATTAAGTATCACTAAAGTTGTCTGTTTTCATAATATCTGATGAAAACAGTATTTAGTTTCGCAAAAACTTCACTGTGTTAAGTCGTCGAATCCATGAGATGATATCATAAGATAAGCAAGCAGAGATCAACTTTACTTCACAAAGCACTCTACCGAGCTGAAAAACATATGATCCTTTACAGACCGCTGTCGTTCAAGCCTACCGCAAAATGCAGCAAAACGTGACTGATCAGCTTTCCGTTCAACAATTTCTTGAATGCGACAAAGCAATCAGTCCAACCTACGGCGTCGCCAATGACGGCTGCGACGGTGGATACTTTCAAATTGCCGCCGAGTACCTGAAAAAGCAGGGACAAACAACGGAACTGTTATATCCATTCATTGGCCAGGCAATGCTTTGTTTTCGATTGAATAATTGACTGAAGATAAATTTATAGCATTTCTGACTAACGCTTATACGAATGCATCTCTTTTTGATTGAAAACTCCTCAAAAATGCTGTAGATGGCATGCGTTCTTCCGTGACTAACTTCAAACACTATTTGCTCCTTGATCGTTACCTTATTTATAACACATTGACATCTGCAGTTGTTAAATTGGAGTGACTGCAACCACTGATGGATATGACTGACAAATAGTAAGAGACAGTTTTATAGATGAACAGTAAGGAATTAGGGCAGATCGTGCGTACAGAGCCATGATCAATGCGCCAGTCGCTTACGACGGTCCCAGTCAAGTTATTAATTACTCCGTGCTTACATTAAGTCGCTTATCGCTTTAGTTACCGTAATCTATTTTTCAGGCTACTGCCGTCTGCCAGTCGACTCTGAGCTTAGTTAGTCCGAAGATCACCTCTTTCGACATGGGATACGTAACGCCTAGCGCTACAAAAACAACCGCCCAGCTCGAAATCGACATGGTCGCCCGCCTATCCAAACAGCCCGTCGCCGTTGGAATCGCCGTTAGCGATGATTTCTTCCTGTACGAATCTGGTATGAAACGTTGCTAGCTTGCGGGTCTGGCGAATTGCTTGGTGTCATGACAATGTGAAGGAATCGTTACAGTTCTATTAGATATCATTACTTCGAACTCTTGACACTCTTCTTTCACATCTAATTAATCGTAATTAACGAAATCTGAAGCACGATTTTCTGCACGGGCCGCAGCAAAAATTGACAGAGGTGGGCTCTGGTTGGACTTTACTCCTAAGGGCCCTCTTCAGGAGCGATCGTTTTGCAGATTTATTTAGCAAATTCTGGGCAGACCTTGAACAATATTGCATTCTACTCTAGCCGGTTGTATTATTTTTTGCCCGAGAAGCTGACTATCTCGAGCAAATTCTATCCAGAGTTTCGACATGACCACGTTTTTAGCAAAGAGAGAGCTGTATTCAAAACTTATTTCGAGCAAACTGTTGGATAATAAATTTCAGGAGTATATGACGCGGCATGCGGCGACACCATCAACCATGCGGTCGTTCTCGTCGGGTACACAGACGAATACTGGATCATTCAGAATTCGTGAGCGAATTTTACTTTTTCCATTGGTCACTTATCACGCATAAACAAAATATTATTTGAAAAATGTCAAATCACATTAATGATAATTAAGTGGCGATCTGTAGTTACGTGTAAGGAATTTTGTGGCGTATCGTCGACGTGCCGTATCGTAGTACCATCCAGACGGCGCCTTCTCCGCATATCGTAACTAACATGATATTTAGCTGGGGCGCCGACTGGGGTGAGAACGGCTACATGCGCATCAAGCGCGGCGACGATCGCTGCCTGATGACGCACTACTGGGCAACACCGACAGCGTTGGCGGGTACGTCAACAACTACAACGACAACTGCGAGCGCGACAACCCCATCGTCTGCCACAACAACTGCAAGCGCGGCCACCACGTCCTCTGCGACGACAACCAAAACTGCAACAAGCAGTACGACAGAGGCGCCGGTCGATGTCACCACAAAGAAGCCCACGAAGACTAAATCCGATGAG
>NIUQ01003988.1:0-15300 GCA_002796945.1 Plectus sambesii
CGACGAGAAAGTCAAGGTAACTGATGTTATCTGATTTTTTGTTTTACTCGCCCGCCCACGAATACGGGGCTTTATCGGCCTTTGCGCGATGTTATCTTTATGTCTTTGACCTATTTTCAACGGATAGTGCAAGATATGTGCAAAGAAAGTTTAACCGCCGGGTTTCTCTGAATTAAGAGGCGTCAGTCAAGATTGTTGCGCTCTGACGTGGCTGATGGGATTTCTTTCGATTCTGGGGGACGTTTACAGTAATCCATCGGTAATTTTTAGCTGTATTTCAGCATTTCTATCGTTCTGTAATATTCGCTATTTCACTACAAAAGAGCGCGATAATATAGAGCTACAGCAGTGATAGTTATCTTTCAATAGAGTTTTAATGGGCTCAGGGTAACCCCGATCCCCGCGGGATGTCCTCGTTCCCGACATTTTGAAAACTTCGGTCCTGTTACACCTCTTTTTAAATCTAAGCATATGCTCGCCTTTTTCAGACGCTGACGGCTGAAGTGTCAAGTCTGAACACTGCGCTGGAGCTGCGGTCGACAGAGATCCGCGAGCTTCGACAGAAGAACTCCAAGCTTCAGTTGGAAGCTGAGATCATCCCCGTTCTCGAGAGTGAGAAGAAAAAGTTGGAATTGCGCGTAGAAGACTTGCAGCAGATTATCGAAAATCGCAAGAATACCGAAAAGTATTTTTTTTACTTTGTTGTGACATTTGAGACGCATCGGCAGTAATTTGAGGTGCATCGGCAAATGAAGGAGAGTAAATACGGAAAAGAAAGTTGAGTATAATATGCAAATTTTTAGGCTACTGACGTCGCGGTGCGAAGAGCTGCAGCGCTCAGCGAACAAAAAGGCGGAAATGTCTCAGTCGGTACTGATGGAGAATGACATGCTGCGCTACCGTCTGGAGGAGATGGAGACATCGGCGAGCGAAGGGGAAGGCGTCGGGCCGATGCTCTCTTCCACCATGTGGTACACCCCCCAGATGTCGTCGTCTCAGAACTACAGCAGGACTCTGCCCGTATCCGCCGGCCGACGGTCCCGTTCAAGCCATTCCTCTGATACTGGCGCGAAGGAAGGCGAAGCTTCCGCTTTGCCTCCCGCCGCCGCCGCCGTCCCCTCACCTCATAACGGTCAGTGACACCTTTGAGAGCTTTTAATGAGACATCGCGGAGTTTAAGGGACAATTACCCACTTTTCGTAACGATGAACTGACCATTATGCAGTGTTCTTCAGTTTTGAACTTAAACTGCGGTCAGCCCTAGCTTCGGAAGGGGAAAACTGTAATTTATATTTAAATAATAGCGTATGACGAGTTGGCTAAAAGTCAAACCAATTAGTACATTATTTATCTTGCCGCTAAGCAGTCTACTAATAATGAGCTAACAGCAATGAACAGTATATTTGCAAAATGTATTAGCAAAGAAGTATCGTTTAAACGTTTTGCGCTGATTCCATCGATCCATTTTCAGCCGCTCTGATGACGCGATCGATGGAGGGAGATGACGTCATGTCTCAGTCGCTCGTATCCGTCTATAAGCAGCAGGGACGCGAAAGACGCAGTCGGATTCTCGATGACGACACCATTTGTACCCCTGAGGGCGTCTATCATGGTGAGTTATATTCAACATTTGAAGATCGCCTACAAGAAATCTTGTGTTGTATTTTATAAGTATTGTATAAGACAAAGTGCTGCGAAATGCGATAGTACTACTTTCTATCGATTTAAGCACGTAAAAAACAAAAAACGGCTTTCATTCTTGGCGGAAAAACGGTGTTCAAGCACCGTAAAGCGAGCCAATATCTGCCAACTAATGTGCCTGACGAGATTTCTTGTTAAAAATTGTTTGGGGCTATTCGGTTCACTATTTAAAAGGAATATCTGGAAATGGTTCGTCGCTATAGTGTCCATAATAAAGGTGTCCGTTTTCAGCGAGCGAGCTGGAAGCTGCAGTTAATGGCGGCCACCGTATTCGAATGAAGGCGCGTCTTTCCTTCGACGACAACGATGCTTCTTCCTCTGCGTAGGTCGCCATTTTTTACAGTACCTATTTCTACAATTCCTATGGGAAAATGGCTTCTCTATGAGGCGATCAGCAACGTGAAAATTGAACAATGTAAAACTTGAAAGAATGGAAATAACTTTAAAATGTTAGTACCGCAAATACGGTAATAACGTAGAATAGCGTAAAAATAACATTGAAACGATGAAACAGCCTAAAACTTGATCAATTACATGAAAAAAAAGTAGTTGTCGTTCAGTTTAGTAAAATAAATTATATCTATATTACTACATTTACATAATATTGCATATCGATAACTTCATTGCGAACTAGATTGTGAAATCTGAAAATTAGAGCTATGTTTTATGCTTCGAGTAATCGATTATATTATTAATTCATTAATTTTTAGGCGATCGCCAACCAAGGGCGTGGCCGATTCGGGCATTTTTTCGTCGATTCACTCTCAGCGAACTGCGGATAATGACGACGAAGCTTCTTCCTAACGAAATTGACCTCTCAGACGCAATTTTTGGTGGCACGTACTCGCGTCGTGACCGCCGTATATTCTTTGTTTCTTTCCCATTTCTTTGCAAACGGCTCCTTCTAATCTTCCTCAGCGTGCAACCAGCTGTGACAGAAAGGGTTGGTTTCATAGCTCTCACTGAAGTCAATTCGACTTGACGCAACGCTGAAGCGTACTCTTTGAGTATAGTGGAAACTGGATAAGTGCACATGATTTGCAAGCCCCGTGTGCAGATTTTATATGGAATCATGCCCGGATAAGTGCGCAAAATCTTCTTGCCGAATCGATGTGCACTTAACCGGCATCCACGATCGAATTGAAACCAAAGTGGGAGCTATGAAATCGGGCCTAATTGTGCTTTTTCGGATTTTCTCGTGCGCCTTTTACAAGCTATATCCGACCGGCTTCTGTGAGCAGTCGTAGGTTATTGCAAGACGAGGAACGTCCTCCTACTTTTTCGCATTTCGCTTCTGCGCTTCCTTCTCTTTCGTAGCAGCGCATTGTGTTTGTAAATTTCCTCGCCAGTGCCAAAGAATCACTAATTGCTTATCTGTACAACTACAGCGGAACTATTTTGCTTCACTTTAATTGATTTAAATATTAGTGACATTTCATGCCGTCCAGATGTTATCTTTGCACTTTTAGCATTGAATACGAATTATCCGTGTCAGCTTTTGTTGCCAGTCGAATGCTAGCGCATTGCTACTGTAATTGCCGCTATTTCTATGCTTTTCAAGTGTTTGCAATTTTCAACGCAAACTTTTGCTGTACGTTGTATCTCAGTATAAAATAGAACACATTTGTTGGATTTTCGTGTTTCTTCGGTTCGACTGCATCAAATTGCAATGTTAGCAGTCATATACACGTATGACAGCGATGTATGTAAAAGAATTTTCGAAAATATTGCGCAAATCGCATTGCTATTTGTCTACTTTTGCAAGTTTCTGATTTCTACAATGTCATCTTGAGTTTTGTGAACACTGCGCTTTGTATCGGGTTTGTGTTTGATTTTCGCAATGATTGTGTGTTAATTCAAAGATAAATTGATTCACTTAAATCTTTGGAAGAGCAGAGCAACAAGTGGTTGCTAAGCGTATCATACAACATGACTGGAGCATTTTGTCTTTGCGCTCAATTCTGCAACAAAATCTTCGCACTAATCGAATGGCTGTCGATTCTTTTGAGAGCCATATTTTACCGCTGTTGGATTAATAGCGCTCGATTTGGGTTTTGTAATCGGCTGGCAGACTCATTCGCCAGCGTTATCATCAACCCGGCAGGAAGCTACAACGTCGTCATGCAGCGACTGATCGAAAATTGACTAGTGCCCATGACACATGCGTTTTAGCATCGTACCATCATCTATTCTTTTGCTACCGGCAAGGAACAATGCGTGTTTACCGTCAACCGACTTAGCGGACAGCGAGTTTTCGTTACCGTTCGGGAAAATATAGGAAACAACGTGGGGAGTATTTTTGTAGTCAATGTTATTTGACCTCGTCAGCCGGTTTTCAAGTAGTCGCTATGACGTTAATGGCTCAACGCCTGCAGATAATTCCAAAGTCACATGTTGATTGCACTTTGCTGATAGATGCACGACTTTGTCATATATTATCATGGTTGTTTACGATTTTTGGGCGCTCGACGACAATTGGAATAAATTTTTCCTTCCACACAAATTTCATTCAAAGTTCTATGCATGTAAAATATGCAGTGTAATGCAACAATGGCGATGTCAATTAAAGCGCCTTTCAGCCTTGTATAATCTTTGTTTAGTGACAATAAATGTTTCATATACCATATCCGCTTTAACAAGGACTCTTTCCATACCAAAAAGGACACTTTTTTAGTCGGATCTATTCAAAAAATCTAATTTTTGATCTGTAAACTGTACTTATCAAATGGAAATGTTATATAATTTATCAGCTTTAACTATTCAAGAATTTGAGCAAACATCGAGCCAGAATTAGTGCGCTTAAGCAAATACCGCTTAAGTGCAAAACCGGATAAGTGCACAAATTTTTCTTGCCGAGTCGATTTGTACTTATCAGGTTTCGACTGTACCATGAGAGACCGGTTGATCCTCCCCAGACCGGACATGTCAGTTCCGGCAGGACAGCTATATAATACCGTGCCTCTACCACCTTCGCTCACTTATACATCCTGTGTCTCAGAGTTACTGGTCGTAAACTTCTACTGCTTCCTTCCTATCTTCCGCTTCCCAGACAGAGCTAAAACAGTCCTCCACATTCATTTTGACATAAGCTTTGTCGTGAATCTAACGTGATTGTATATAGGACATTTAGGTGAATAATACGGCAATTAACATTTATATTTTAATAGTAAACGCAAAAGTACAGTCATAGTGCAACCTTCCTCCTCCGAACACAAGCCACATTAAGTTTTTTCTATCTTTCTTATCTCGTCATTCTTGTTTATACGAGACTGCCTCGTTGTTCAAACTACCTTCACTTCAAATATAATCAACTATGACCAATACAGACTTATATTGCAGGGAATCAGTAGGACATGTCTTCATTCTTCCACAAAACATTGCTCTTTACTTTACTAATGTCTCAATTCGCTTTCTTATCCGGTGCGCCGTACGACTACTATAACAGTTATCAGTACCTACAAGGAGGATCTGCTCCAACTCAGCATGGTCTCCAGCCGTTCCAGCCATCTGGCTTCCTGAACACGCCTCACAGCTCTGGCGGAGTGGGCTTCCGTATTCCAGGTGGTATGGTCTGCTTAATCTGTCCCGAATTTATCGGCGGTAAGAAGAAAAAATAAACCGCGGCTGCCTTTCGATGACGTTATTCGTTTTCATCACATACGAACTGTGTTGCTTCTTTAATTTCTATTACATATATCGATAATATAAAACTGGCCTTGTATAAAATTATTGCTAAAACATCCGCACATGAAATGTAAATAAACATTGGACCGGTTTCACATCGCATACTTTAGCTAAAGTCGTACTTAAGGCCTATCCTTTATCATTGCGTTAAGTCCGACTTTAGTTAAAGTACGCGATGTGAAACCGGCCCAATATCAAGAACTTATGCTTTGCGAACTTGCTTCCACTCACGAATTTGTGACTGAGTGATACATGTAAAATATGAAGTGTTTTGGCCTAATTCAGAACTACTTATCAACAACCAGTACGTTTCCGATTCTCTTGCAACAAAGAATACCGTATTGAACCTGGCTTACGGTATATCTTTGTCCGTGAAGACTGCTGCAATAATAATTGCTAGAAACGAATTCCGCATAAGGGCATAAACTGGGTTTGGGTGGAGCCGATGATGCAAACTTACGTATTAATCTTCAATTTCCATAGTTAACAGGGATTTGAACCTGTTTCTAGTTCTCAGTACTGATTTGATTAAACAGAAATGTTACTCAGCTGAAGGATGTGTGAATTAGGGTAGGAATAAGTATGTGCCAGCTACTTCTTCATCTTGACACAACCGCCGCTCTATTGAATAAGCCTGTACTGACTCTCTGCTCTCGTTGAAATTCTGTTACGGTACTCACCCTATCTATCGTATACACAGTGCCTACAGTAAACACTATGCCCCTTAAACTCCCGGCTAACGCAGTCTGTGTCAGAAGGCCGCTGGAGTCAACCCCTCCAGATTATCCAGTGATCCGTAACTAAAGCCATATCCCCAGCACCCACAGAACTGTGGATTGGATAGGCCATTCACTCCTAGTTTCACTACAACACAATTTGACACATATAGACAATATTATGAGCACATCGTATTTATCTATTGTACAGCAATCAGTACTCTTTTAATTGCTCTGAATATTTCGTTCACGAAAAAGATTCAAGCTCCTTCGGATTTTAATTTCAAAAGTATTGGAGATAAGTGCAAAACAAAAGATGTAATAGAATTCTTATAGATAGACGCAAAGATGCAGCGCATAATATCTTTCGATATCATCGATCACATAGGATTCGGGAGAGTACCGAGGAGGGAGAGCCATACTCCTGGATGTATCTTTTGCTTTAGAGGATTAAGAAAATATTCTGCTTGTCAACAGCCAACATTCGTATTCTTATTGCACATAGACAAAGCGTCCAAGGTTAAATCTAAAAAATGCAAATTATGCCCTTATACGCTGCTTCAGGCATACTTCAAAGTAGATCCGATTAGAGAATGTGAAGAAATCCTAATCCGAATGCAATTCAATGTCATTGTGTTCAATTGTCATTTCCACTAAACGGCAAGACTGTTTATTTATAAGCACACTTCATGACACGACAGAACAAATGTATACATTGTTGGAGCTGGTACTGTCGGCAAAGCTTAGTGGTTGGCAACGGCGAAACCAATGCGCTTGTTGCCGACGTCGTGTACGTTGCAGTAAGTGCGAATCCAGGGATCGCCAAGGATCCAAGCTGGTCCAAAGCCAGTACTGTCTAGGCCGAGGAAAGCCATAATGCACTGGCCAAAACCAACGCCTATCTGAAACACCCTTCATTGTTGCAAACACGGTAGCTATAGCCAACGTCCGCTGATAAGCGCGAAGTTCGGTAAGTCTCTACGAGTTGATCACGCGAATCAAACTCGAGAGGTATGAAGCCCTTTTGGAAGGTTATACGTCCCGATACCCAAAATGCATATAGCTGTCAATAACGTACATCGACGACATATTCAGAGGCAGGAATCGGGAATGCGGTCGGTGCGGGGGTGTTGATC
This sequence comes from Plectus sambesii, assembly GCA_002796945.1. NCBI lineage: Eukaryota > Metazoa > Nematoda > Chromadorea > Plectida > Plectidae > Plectus > Plectus sambesii. The sequence continues at coordinate 7,238 of NIUQ01003988.1, forward strand.
GTGAATGTCACCGCTGGCAAAGTATTCGCACTACTGCAGGGAATAAGCCACTAAAATAAATACGAGAGAATTAATGCAAAATCAATGCAAAGAGCGAGGGGGCACTGACCAAGCCATACGTCGAGTTATATGTGGCGCCTACGGCGTTGCCAATTGAGCTAATTTGCGCGCTTGGTCCCAGCATGAGCGAACTGGCCGTGTCTGAGATGGCCCTCTGCAGGGCGTTGCTCGAGAAGCTGCCCGCAGACACGCTGCAAAGCGCTCACGTTATTAAACGTCACTTGGGCGATAATCTTTACCCTGTGATGCCAAACTGCCAGTACGTTTGTGCTGTCAGCGGTGCGTACTTGAGCGTGTTTACCTGACAGTTCTTTGTGTCGAGAGCGCCGTATGTGACGAGTCCACCAACCGCGCCCTCCACTAGTCCCTTCCTTAATTATCATATATTACCGATAAGAACTCTAGGATCTTAAATATTTCGAACAGCCTTGAAATGGCGTATTTGGAAGGGACTCTGATACCATAATTTCAAAGCAAAAGTTGGATTGGTGTATAAGCTCAGAGTTTGACAAAATAAAGCAAGCTTTGGCTCATTCGCAGAACAGCGTAAATGTGTAAATGTACTGACTAAATTGAGCCCATCAAAGACTGGTTATTACGGCAAGATTACATAATAGCTTATGTAATCCGGGTGGCGATTGCTATAAATCGGCAGCGTCATGTTAACTGAGTCGTCAAGTTCTGTCTCTACTGGAACTGACTCTGAAGAGAGCCTCGTTGAATCCGTTTCGTCGCATATGGATAATACGACGGTATAATTTTAAAAATATAATCAGACACACTTATCAAGCCAGATGGTGAAGATTGGGGCGTCGAGATTGGGCATGATGTTCTGAAATGGCGGCTGAACTGCATCTACAGCGAGTGCGGGCCAGCCAAGACCGAGGGTGCCATCAATTGGCAGCGGTCCGAAGCCATCTGCGAGGTACGTCGCGCGACCAAAGATTTGCGTGTTAAAACATATTCCAGCCAGCTGAAATTACCACAGTTTGCTGCCGTCTCTTACTACTTGCAGATAAAGATTCTACAAAAATGAAATATATTGGAGGCAGTTTCGAAGCATTCTTTTAAATCATTTTTTGAAATTTTACTGAAGAAAGTTGTAATATAAAGCAGTATTTAAACTGTTTCGCCACCGTATTTTATGTTCGCAGCTCAAAGCGGAAGTTTATGGCGGGAACCATTACCCCTAGTTGTCTTATGAACACATTAAATCAGAAGAATGTTTGCTAAAGCTATTTTTTACATCACTTTAAGTGTGAACTAGGTCGAGGAAAGAGAATAGATGACCAACGCAGAATTTGTCGATGGCGAGTGTACCGGAAGCATCGTCAGGTCCGTACTGAATTCTCCAGCTGCGACCGTCGTTGCTGTAGGTGGAGGAGGAAGTGGTGCGGTACTTGTTCCTGGTGTAGGAGGCGTCGCCGTTGCACGCGACTGAATTACATGAGCTATCAACGACCCAAAGGTTGGCGCTTCCGGTGTCGATAAGGACATTAAAGTTTTGAGCAGGGGTGCCGAGGGTGATGCTGCCGACGTACGTGATATCCTCAGAGTCTTTAATGGTTTGCGAGCCGCTAGCGCGCGTTGCTTTCTGATGCTTTGAGTACTCCTGCCACTTGCTCTGACGAATGAGCTTCTCGCGCAGCGTTGTGATCTTCGTCAATGGCATCTCGATGACCGCGCCCAGACTGACGCCGATCAAAGCGAGGAGCACGAAGACCGATTTCATTGTGACAAAGTTAGTGTTCGATTGGAGCGACCGTGTATTCGACTGAAGAGTGCTCGCGGCATTCCACGGTTATAGGCAATCGACGGCGTCATGTGCAACGCTATCTTTTCTCATTTATCATATTAGTCACCCTTTTTATCGCTTTACGATCTTTGATGTTCCTTTTATCATTCAAACCAAAGCTGCTTGCGGTATATCACTTAATGACGACTGTTTGCGTCAGAGCAATGAAGCTGATAAGCAAAGGTGCAGAATTTGATTGTAAACTTATTTACTTACGACGCTAACTGATATGCTAGTAACGCACCAAAATGACGCTCTCATTTCAGACCGAATGCGGTGATTATGCGGCGCTTGCGAACCATACCATGCGTCATTGCCAATTTTATTTAAGACTATAGTGAGCGCCAGTTCGGTTGGCTGCTCACCGCACATTCACTTGTTCACTTGCGACCGCATTTGCTGTCAGTCGTCAACACTCGCTCATATATTTTTCGTTCGCGGATAGTATGTACGAGCTGTGCGCGTCCATACAATAGTAAAAATGAGCACACTTTTGAGCTACCCTTTACACGCTGTATTTTTAAATTTCAAACAATATTGAATCATGTCAATGGGAAGAGATAGATCGTTTGAACGCTATAAAATATCATTTTTACATCGCCAACATTTAACCTTTTTCAAATGATCACAAAGACAACGAAAACAACATACAACCACCGGAGCCGAACGAGAAAGTATAATAGCTTTAGGTATCATCGGTCATGTAAATTGAGAGTTGGGCTGAGGAAGATATCGTACTGAAGGACATTATCATTGTAATACACCACTAAAAAAATGTTTTGCTTATCAAGAGTCGATATTCGTATTTACACCACACACAGGCAAAATCTCCAAGATGAAATTTAAAAAAATATAAATGCATACCATGACCTCTAGTCCATGCTCTTTTAGGCAACCTTCAAAGCAGATTCGACTACAGAATGTGGAAACATCTTACTTCAAGCGCAGTTCAATGTTAAGTGATATTGCTACAGTCGTGTTTTATCTGCGACTCTTTATCATGCTTCTCAAGAAGGTCAAGTGCTAATGACGTTCATATCCTTTCTTTTATTCCGCAAGTGCACTCTCATCGCATGAACACAATACAACAACACCTCGACATACAACGACGAACAAATGAAGATTCTTTTTTCATAATAAGGCGCATGGTCAGAGGATGTCGAAAGAGACGATTCTAAACTACAAACGCCGCAAGGCGCTAAGCGATGAAACTGCAACGCAACATTTTGTGCGATACTTTCATGATATCCTTACAAGAACATACATTTTGATGGCCCGTACATAAAACAACTGCGTAGCACTAAATCACTTCATTTGGTCTTTTAAATGAAAGACAATGAGTAAGAAATTCACAGTGTCGGAAACGATGTCATCAGTCCACTCCAAATACGGTATTTCAGTATTATTCCATCAAATGACGTAAAAAAGTCTTCTTCATTCTTCCCGATTTTTAAGCAGACTGGAACTCAATAGCGGTGGTCAGCATCAACTGGTACTTCTAGCGCGACATTTGACGGATTAGGGGTAAGAGTATTTGAGCGAAGTGGAGATCTCGACAAAGAACGTGNTCAATAGCGGTGGTCAGCATCAACTGGTACTTCTAGCGCGACATTTGACGGATTAGGGGTGAGAGTATTTGAGCGAAGTGGAGATCTCGACAAAGAACGTGTCGACCAGTGGCTGCTTTGTTCATTTGCAGGCGATCTACCAAACAATGTCATTCTCAAATCTTTGCTGAAAATTGGCAACAGGATTGCACTAGAATCATATATGATGACGTTGAAAATTGTCGAAGCGAGTGTTCCCCATTTAGTCATAATCAGCAAAAAGAAACGTATCAATGTTGGTGTCATCACAGAAAGATTAGTGAGAAAGCAATAAATGAGCATTCTGATTTCGGTTCTTTGCGGGCCAGAAACTTTTTTGGAAAGGAGACAGGCGACACAACCGGCATACAGTAAGAGACACACTGAGGATAAAACATAATTGTGCATGGTCAAATAGGTCGGCAATACAGTGCTCAGATAGTATGTTCCGTTCAGCGAGATAAAGCCGTATGCTTGAATGTTGTGATCGATATACGCCTGCGGTGGATAGAGACTATGCCATATTATCACTTCAATCCAACTTAGCAACCAGATTGACACGCAAATACGAACAGAAAATTTCCGCGTAAAGATAGCGGCAAACGCCGTTGGTTTATAGACAGCGATAAAACGGCACACAGCGTGTGCTAAGTAGTGATATTTCACTGGACGAAAACCCATGTTAAAAAGAAAACTGTACCATTTTGTGCCTTGTGGGAGCACGATGACGGAAGAGAAAAATATCTCAAATCCAAACCATAGCCCGTTAAAAGTGTACCAAATATCACAAAAAGATTGCGAGAAGAAGAAAACGAATGGTGGATGCGTTTTGCTTACTCGGAATAATCCCATAGAAACGAATACGTACCAAATGAACAAAATAAAGCTTACTAAAATCAATAGACCACCTGCGACTTTATCGTCATCAATATACATTTTCGCGCTTCAGATTGATGCACCAATATTTGCCCACGCAAGGAAACTGCACACTTGGCAAAGCGTCTTTCAGCAAGGAAAAGTATCAACGACAAAGTCTGAAAGCCAGATTAAAGTCAAGAAATTAAATTTACAGCGAGCAAGTCTTGCTACTGTTATAAAGATAATAGCTTTATGCAGTGCATTTCTATTACATAGGTCGCGTAATAGCCTGCAAACCTGTTAGCCAGCGCGCTACAAGTTTAACAAAATATTAATATTGCATTTCCGGCGGGATCCTAGGAAGGCGGCAAATTCTAGCGCTACTCTAAACAAATGAACGCTGACTTAATCCGCTTCAAAACAACCTGACAGCGAACGTTTACGAGTTTAATAGAAAAAATCTTCACCTGCTCATCGCTTTGTATCAACACAAGCATGTAATCAAAGAGCGCTTGAGGAGTGCAGAAAAGATAACATGGATGTCATTAGCGTTTGGCATCATAGAAAATCATTTCAAAGTCATAATCAAGGCAGTAAAGCAGCTGCCTTAGGTAGCAGACGTCAGATGGCAATCCCATTCAGATTTTTTGATTCTTTCTAATCGGATCTACCGCGCAAGGCTGCCTGCAAGGGATACACAATGAGCCGCTAGCGACATCGCATGTGATCTTCGTCCGCGACAATTTGTGCGATCACCAAGGCAAACTGTCACTAATTCGCTCGACTTTTTGAGTTTACTCTTAGATTATCTATTATCAAGAAACAGAAAGAAATAACATACAGTCAGTCGATGGGGATGGAAAAGAAAAGCAAAGTGCCGAATGGCGGCTATTCGAACCCAATTTAGTTCACAGCCTTAAACACACCATGCTCTCCCCGCGCAGGCGGTCATTAAAGTCGTCATCATTACTACTGCTGAGAGTAACAATGAAAGGGAGCATTTACAGTACACTAAATGGCATCGTTATTCTGGTGCTACTTTTTATGTTTTGTATGTCTCATTCTGCTCCCTAAGGCGGGTTCTCAGCGATACTGAGTGCCTCTTGCATCAGCTCGTTAACCAAGTTACTTCTTTCTTGCTCTCTCGTTAAAGTTGCGCGTAACGACGTAATGAGCGTTTTGTGTTCGTGAATTGAGAGAATGACTGATACTCCAGAGATAAATACGCATGGCCTGTAGCGCTTAAACCTTGGCCAGAAGAGGTATTGAGCGTAACTAGCCTCCTTAAACCTCAAGAATAGGCTAGTATGGTATAAGATTTGAAATAACGCGAATTATTTATCTTCTATATTGATAGTTACGTATCAGAATTTGTTATTGCTTTTTTTAACTTGATGATCAGTTTCATTTGCAGTTTGGAATCCTCTGTCAGTAAATGCCTTAATTGTAAAAACAGTGTTCATTTTAAAATTTTAATCTCAATGTCAGTGTCACATTTGAAACCTGTCCATTTAATAACTAATCGCAGTTGAGCAGATGCAATTTTCTTCATAAATATTTAAGAAGCTTTTGAAAGCTGTCTACCTCCGTGCAATTACAGGGCAAAGAATTGGCAGCCCGACAGCTGATGTGTTCCCTTAATCTTAATCCCCAAAATGCCTCAACCCACGCACCTCTCTGCCTTGAATGAGTCATTCTGCTTGAAAACCAGAAATGACGCCAACACATGTTTACTGCTCGCACAAAATTCTATGCTGGCATATAAAAACGGAAACGGGTTCCATTTGTTCGTTTAGTCGTCTGCCAGTGCGACGCGCGCAATGTCAATGACCAATTTTACCCTTCCCTTTCGCTCGAGGCGCGAGAGCAGTGGTGAAATTTATGTTCTTTGTTATTTTATACATTTGTCTTCGCTTAGAGACTTACAAATGACTATCTTTTATATTAAATATAGGCGTCATAAAATATTATTATGTGGAGCTGGTTATTTTCTTAATATGTTGCAACTGAGATTATTAAACTCTATGTTTTGTGATGCTATGTTTCATAAACTCAGCGAGTCAATCAAAACAGTGTTTATTTCTCTATTGCAGTTATTTTCCTGGAAACTATCTCCCACAGACCGCGTAACCTAGTATTTGAACTGTATCATAAAACAATAGTCAAAATGAAGTATTCCTGTATAGTTTCAGTAAACCTCCAAAATTATTTCTATCGACGGAACGAAAATGTCGCAAGAATACGTGTACGAGAAGAAAACGGTGCGCAAAGAGTGCAACAATCCGGATGGCAAAGAGACGAAGACGGAAGATAGTGAGCATAGCCACACTGTTCACGAAAATGTTACCAAGGTGTTTGACACCAAGCCGACTGCTACAAACCGACGCCCTGACGAAGTGGAACGTCTCGTCGATAGAGGTAAGGAGAAGCTTTGTTAACAGAATTAAGGTGATCAATTCTTCAAGAGACTGGAGTTACCCCCTAGACAGCTCTGTGTGTAAATTCGAACGTTGCTGACATGATCGGTTTTTGTGCCGCTAAGTGTGATTGGCGTGGCTAAGGAGGTCGTCTGTGGATAGCGGCGCAACTTAGCAATTCCTTAAACGTCGGCGGCGTTGTCCGTCTATTCTTTTAATTTCCTGCGAAATNTTGGCGTGGCTAAGGAGGTCGTCTGTGGATAGCGGCGCAACTTAGCAATTCCTTAAACGTCGGCGGCGTTGTCCCTCCATTCTTTTAATTTCTTGCGAAATGCTATAATTTTATTGCGAAATTTGCGCATAGAGATATGTAGCAATACCATTGAGAGATGGTCTCTTTTATATTTTCAGAAATGCGTCAGATCAGAAACGAAATGAGCAGACATCAACATTTCTGAACGAGCAAAGATCGAGTCTTTGCGGCAATCTTGTGGGGAATATGACGACGTCACAACAGAATACTTTTCACCTGCGATCTGTTTTATTTTTCTGCTTTTGATTGATCATATGATACTTCAATCTTCGGTTTGTGTAACCTAACGGTTTGGTAAATCAATTTGTAGAGTGTTCGAAATAGTTAGATTTTCTCACTCTGCACACGTCTAAGATATGATACCTGAACTTTTGGACTGGTAAATTTCAAGCGCAAACGAAACATACTACGCTGCATCCTGAGCTTCATCCCATTTATTTGTTTGTTCGCCTACCAGAAAACTGCTCTGAATTATTACTTAACTTCATTTATTTCTACAATCACATTTTGCTATAAGCATTTGTCAAGCATAACACCAATCGCAAAAGTAATAAGCATCAAGCAATTGGCTAATTTTTCAAAGTCTTGTATGTGAGTTGATTTTTCTCACGCTCATCTTTGAATGTCAGAGACATGTGGAGGGTCGATCGAGCCGATAATCGATCATCTTCAGAGACCAAACATATTTAATTAAAAAGTTCCAAGCGTTTTATGGGTGGCTTATCTGATTGTATATCAGGTTGCATCACCTTAAAATAGTTCTCCAGAACTTGAAAAAAACTCCTATTTCATCAGTACTTATAACCACAATACAGAGAATACAGTGTATACTATGAATACAGATTGCAGAATAGTGACACGAAATAAGACCCCTCATTAATTGAAGAATAGGGGATCTGTTATTTGTTCTGCAGTTTGCCTCTCTAATAGAGATTCGAAGAGTATATACGCCCCGGATACTCAAAATAAGACGGTGTCAAATAAGATTGTCTTCCCCAAGTGTATAAATTCCGATAGTTGCTGAAGCGCCTTTT